>JAWNOS010000596.1:13967500-14067500 GCA_035045845.1 Drosophila buzzatii
TGGTTTTGTGCACTGTTTTAATCGGCTTAAACAGATTTGTAGGGAGTAAAGGAAAATGTAAAAGAAAGTCAGAGTCGCTCAATGTGTGTGGCAGGAAATGCAGATTAGTTTCTTTCTCTCTCTATTTCGCTCTTATGACCAATGCACGTTGCGCATACGACGCGTTGCACGCGGCTTGCTTTGACATTTGAATTAATAGCCAAGGCAAATGTGTGCGTGTGTGTGTGTGTGTGTGAGGTCAGCTGAGTGGGCAAAAATTGTAAAGGGCCGTGGCTGTAAAAATTACAATAAATGTGCTTTAAGCCTGCAACTGGACTGGACTACAGTGAGCGCCAGTTGTGACGTCCTACACACAGCAGCTGCTGTTGCTCCTTTTTTTTTAATTTTCCTTTTTTTTTTATGGGTAGCGAGGCAGCTAGATCTTTGCCATTTGACTGGGCAGCAGCCACAGCTAAAGCGGATTTGCTTCATTTTATATTTGGCGCTGGCTTTTATATAAGCCAGCAGGCTGTATCTGGGGGCATTGGAGTTGGCTCTTGGTTACGTGTGCGCGGCCAGAGATTAGCTAAGCAGAATTGACGGCCAGCGCGTGTGTGTGTGTGTGTGTGTGTGTTTGTGTTGAATTGACAGTGGAACAAATGTGTAAGATCGCTTTGCTGGCTGCTGTACATGGAATTAGACTCGTTAATAAAGCTGCCAGCGACTGTGGCGTCCAAAGTGGCATTTAGGGACTTTTATGGTCGCACTGCTTTTGGCCAAACAACAACAGCAACAAAAGTTTTGGCTCGTTAAAATAAATTTCGCTTTGTTGCTGCCCCCAGTCTCAGTCTCAGAGTAAGTCGCAGTCAGCCACTTTTCTCTTCTCTTCTCTTTCTCTTTCACTTTTTTTTGCTCGCGAAATTTACGCGCTTTGCCGCTTTTATCGCGCTTTTGGGAGTCGCCCAATTGTTGGCCGCTTCAGTGTTTCACTCGCTTTAAGTCTCGCTCAGCTGGGCCGCTCTGTTCGCAATTAAATGCCAGCCAAAGTCCTTGGGCAGACTTTTTGGCTGATTGAGTTGCACTTGCACTGGCGCTCAACAAAATGTTGCGCAATAATTTTCGATCTGCTGCAGCTTGACAGCGGAACAAGTTTCAGCCAGAGCCAATCAGCCAACAGCAACGGCAACAGCTGCAGCTGCAACGGCTACGGCAACGGCTACGGCAACTGGGAGCTGTAGCTCTGGGTTAGTCAGCTTTAGAAGTTTTGGTTAGTCGAATGCCAGCTGATAGAGACTTATCTGAACACGTGGGCGGGGCCAGGCTCTCTAAGTTGGCGAAAAACTTCGAAATTGTTTTTATTATCAGCGCAGTTTGTACAGCTTCGCGCACCCACCAGCTGCGACTTGTTTCGCATTTTTATTTTATATTTTTTTCCCCAGATTTCTATGTACGTGCCAGAACTGAGGAATTAAGCGGCATTGCTTGCGCCGACTTAAAGACAATTTACTTAGCTGAAGTGGACTCGAAATATTTTCTAATTTGAAATTCAAAATATATGACAACGCTTAACACTTTAACCCCCTCACTCCCTCTCTCTCTCTCTCTCTCTCTCTCTGTCTCTAGTGCTTTCTATATTCATGGCACTTGACCTTGTTGTTGGAAAATTCTATTGTTGTGCCGGGCTGGCATGCGGCATAAGTTATTGCTTTCAGCTTGGGCAACAACTGACATTTTCTGTTGCGAAATAAAAATACTTCGTCGCGCACGCACTCGATGCATTGGCAATGCGTTAGAGATGTCGATAATGGCATTGTGGTCAAAATATGTGAGATAAAGTCTTGAGTCTTGTCTCGCTTATGCGGTTGCATCAAATTGTTAAGAGACTCGTTGGATGAAATGATGCGAGCTATAATGGACATAGGTGGGAGAGAAAGGGAGAGAGAGAAAGAGGGTGGTAGAGTGAGAGAGAGAGAGAGAGAAAGAGTGTGTGGGAAAGACAGGGAGGAAGGGAGAGAGAGAGAGAGAAAGAAAGTGGGAAAGACAGGAAGGGTGGAAGAGAGAGCGAGAGAGAGATAGTGATATAAAAGAGACAGCTAGACGGAAAGCTGATAAAAATGAGAGAGAAAGAAAGGAAGGGAGAGAGATAGAGGAACAGACAGAGTGAGAGAGAGAGAGAGAGAGAGAGAGAGGGATACGACAGAGAAAGCGAGACGAAAGATAAAGGAAGTGTGAGAGAAAGAAAGCGAGAGAGTGAATGCGACAGATAGTGTGGAAGAGAAAAAAGGTAGAGAGCGAAAGAGATAGAGACAGAGATATAAGAGATATATAAACAGTAAGAGAGAGAGAGAGAGAGAGAGAGATAGAGATAGAGATAGAGATAGAGATAGAGATAGAGATAGAGATAGAGATAGAGATAGAGATAGAGATAGAGATAGAGATAGAGATAGAGATAGAGATAGAGATAGAGATAGAGATAGAGATAGAGATAGAGATAGAGATAGAGATAGAGATAGAGATAGAGATTGAGATTGAGATTGAGATTGAGATAGATATAAAAGATATATAAACAGTAAGAGAGAGAGAGAGAGACTGCGTAAAACAGGGAGAAAATTTATTAAGTTTAGAGCCAGAGAGACAGAGAGGAAGAGAGTAATGAAGAAAGAAAAATAAAACGAGAGTGAAGGAGACAGAGACAAATTCAGGGACAGAGAGGTAGAGAGAAACATTGTGAGGAAAAGAGAAAAATAGAGTAGAGGGAGGGAGGAAGAAAGAGACCAATTCTGGGACAGAAAGATAGAGAAATAGCGAGTGAGCGAGAGAGAAAAAGACAGCAGGGAGAAATGAAGTCAGAGACTAAGCAGAACACAGAGAATGGAGGAAGATAGAGACAGATGAAACGACAAAGAGAAATACTACAGCAACAAAGAGAGCGAGAGAGAGAGAGCGAGAGAGAGAGACAACAACAGCAAATATAGAGCCAATTTGGTATGAACCAACTTGTATATTCAAAGAAAGTCTAATGTGCAATGGCTCTTCTAGTTTCACCTTGGAAAACTCTTCTCAATTAGGAAAATCCCATTCAATTTGGCATAGGATGCAGACTCATGAGTCGAGTTTCGTTGCAGCTTCTCACTTGGCGAGTTTTCCCTTTTCCATTTCACTGCGCATTCAAATTCTGTTTATAGTGAACGCAATTAAGCCTAGTAGGTCTAATGGATATCTTCTTAGTCAGAGCTCGCCCTGTGCAGGCTCAGCGCTGGGCAAACACAAGAATCGCATTTGCTTAACACGTGCACCATAAATATGTGACATTTTGCTCGTTGCTGGCCATGTGTAATCCATCTTCATTTAAAGCTGACTTTTCATTCTCTCAGCTGCTGCTGTATGAGTAAATAAAGTGTTGTGACTGGCGGGAGGCGAGAGGCGAGAGGCCTTGAATATGGGCAAAGATTTCTTTAAACATATTATTTGCAGGCTTTGGTCGAGGCCTCTGGTGTCGGTGCTGTAGTGTGGACGTGTATTATGCAGTCGATTACAGCCGTCTGCCGCATTCTGGCATTGCTGCGGGCAGCCAAAGCTCGTGGGCGCCCGAATGTATGCAGCATAAATTTCAATGCCTTGAAGTGCCTCGCCACACACACACACACACACGCACTGAGGCACACCTACATAACGGCAAGGTCAATTGTAGACAAGTTTATTTAACTGGGGCGTTCGCTTAGTTTTGTTGAGAAAAAAATTCGCTTTGCTTCAGGCGAATAAATTCAAATTAAAATGAAATAAATTACAAAAATGCGCTTTGCATACGCCGGGGAGGCGGCCTGTGTGGCAAGGGTGAGGTTTGTTGGAGGAGGAGGGGGGCGTGTCAAAAGGCGACGTTAGTCACGTACAACAATCGCCGCTGTCGACGGCAGAGCGCGTTGGCATTTTGAGCATCTTTTGTTTGAAACATAAATCGTAGGCGAGTCCAGCGACAGAACAATGTTTGCGCAACCACAGTGGCAGCAACCACAGCGTGCCACCAGCCACCAACCCGCCCAGCTGTGTCTTGAGCTGTTTGTCTATGTCTTGACTGCGGTTTCGCGTATTTTTTCACAATAAATTCAACGGGCCGCCAACAGCATTTTACATTTATTTTACATTTCGGTTGCCTTTTGTCTCTGCCACGCAGATAAGCGCAACTGCGACAGTCAAATCAAGCAGAAAGCACAGCGAGTGGGAAAGCGAGCGCGTGGGAGAGAGAGACACGATTTGATGACAGATGGAGCAACTGAGCGAATGGCAAACAGACAGACTGTCAACTGGATGCTGCCTCGATACCACTGGGATCTGTGTATGCAGAACCAACTCCGGGCCGGGCCGGGCCGAGCCGGGCCGGGCTGACGATGCGACAAATGATATCGGGCCTGGCATTTGTTATGCCTCGTTTCCTTTGGTCACATTTGTATACTTGAGCGAGATATGCTACCTCCCCTAGAATATCTATTGTAATTATTATGCCCCCTGCACACACACACACAGTGAGAAAGGGGTATATAGGGCAGCAGAGGGAGTTGCTCCAACAATAAATTTGACTCACAGAGTTTCCAGAGACTTCACAGAGCAGTGCGTCGTCTGTTATACCCCGCTGCTCTGCTTATATCTGTCATTGTTGTTCTTTTCGCCTCCTTCTGCTTCTGCTCCCGCTCGTGCTCTTCTCATTTTTATATAAATTGTATACAATCAAAGGCTCGCTACTTGAATTGAATGTTAATGTAATACGATTGCTATAATAGAAACTGGACTTTGGGCGGCAGAGGAGGACGGTTTGCGTGGGGGCGTGGCACTGAGAAGTTTTGGAATGCAGCAAATTGGAAATGTTGCTTGGTTAACATTGAAGTATTAATAATTGAAATTGGCCTCAAATTGAATTGGATTTGTTTGTTTGCTTTTTTGCTCTAACTCTCTCTCTCCCTCTCCCTCTCTCTCTGTCTCTCTGTCAAGCCACATCTAACCAAGCGGAATCGAATAGTGAAACCCAAACATAAAAAAGAAAGAATAAAAAAAAAAAACGAGAGCTGAAAATGCGACGGCAAATATTGGCACAGCAAATAGAACTTAACTCTATGTATACATAGTGCTCAAATAGCGAACGAGAAATCGAGCAAGACAAATTGTGAGAGAAAATCTATTTTCGTTTTTTTTTCACTCTCAAATAATTAAAGCTTTAAATGCGATACATGTGTGCAAGAGAAGCGCATTGATAGATTAGAAAAAAAGTAAAATAAAATAAAACTAAGAATAATAATAGTAATAATATACCAGAGAACCTGCTTTCACATGTGAAGGCATCTTTGTTCGAACTATGAGGAGAGAGTTATAAACACAGCTCGCAAATAAGTCCACGCTCTGTTCGCGAGATCAACTGTAAAAACTCTTATTCACTCGCTCTCTTTTCGTTTCTGTGTTCGGTTGAACGCTTTCAGTTGAACTCTTCGTGTGACGCTCGTTTAACGAACAATGACGAGAGAGCGATACGATTGACGTTCGCCCAATGAAATTCTCGCAAAGGCAAACCAAAATGTCTTCATACATACATACTTACACTCGCTTGCATACCAATACATACACAAGACACTTCATTCCACTCAACCGAACGTTCGTGGAACAGCTGAGAGAGCGAAACAAAGGCAAAGCGAACGATTGCAAGCCGATCGCAAACAAACTCGCTGAAGAACCGTTGCAATTGCTTGCTCTCTGAGTTTTTTTTCCAAAGTGTGAGTGAGACAGACATTTATTTGCAGACAGCGAAAAACGGTCAACTATGATTGGCTAGCCCTGCTTGTAACTCATTGTATGTAAATCTCAAGTTGTATTGCAGACTCAATTAATGACTCAATTCATTACAGCTGATATACAAGATGCATTCATATAGAGCAACAGATATTAAACATTTAGAGATCAACTCAAGATGTACAACATTTCTATACTTCTCTGCCACGCCTTCTCTGCTCTTAACATACATTTCAACATAGCCATTATAGCAGGCTCTACCCCATTTCATAGAGATGACGTGAGACAATTAAGTAAGATTAGATAAGCGCTCACATGAAAGCGAACCTATTTAAATGCATATTTGCTTTGGCCCATAGTCAAGTGGCTTTTAAGTCGAGTTTAGCTTTCATTTTCGGTTTCATTGTGCACAGTTTGCAGAGTTTGGGCTTGGGTCAAAGTTAAGTCATTCGCTGTGGCCCGTGGCGTGGCCTGGCCATTGACAAATTTCCATACAAATAGTCAAATAGTTTCGCATGCTCGTCCATTTGGCCATCGTGGAGCACTTATGGCAGTCTTGTGCGTCTTTCAGGCAACAAAGTTTCAAATTTAATTCAATTAGTCTGCTTCGCCCCATGCTCCATTTATGGCTGGCTTGGCAAATATTTAGTGGTACATTGTAAGTATCTGGCCAAAGGGCCGTTTTGTGGCCTGGCCGCAAAAAAGAAAACAGAAAGGAAAGAAAAAAAAACAGAGCAAGCAAAAGAAGATGTTAGCTTGGACTTATAAAAAAAAAGAAGAGAAGGCGGAAGCAGCAGGCGGGAGCACGTAAAGTCGAATTGAACATGTGTTTGCCGAGCGAGTGGTGAAGGGGGCGTGAGTGGACGGAAAGTAGAACGTTTGGACATATCTTGACGAGCTCATCTTGTGCCTTTTAAGTGCTCGCCCAGCCTGTTGGACCTGATCTAAGTGCCCCGCACAAAGTCGACTCCTGCCCGCATATGAGACTCTTCCTCTTTTTTTTCCATGTGCGGTTTTTGCTTCTCTCTTATTCATCTTTATGTACATTTTGGTCGTTGTACATTTTCGGTGATTTAACAAAATTGATGGCACGCTCGCTGGCATGACTCAATGTCGCGGACTCGTGACATGGCTAAAGGAGCTCATGCCTCATGGGGCAGACCCAAAGCGAAACCGCGCCAAGAATATAAGAATTCATAGATGCTCAGATTTGGGCAAAGCAAAAAGGATTACGCGACGCACGCGCCATTTGAAGCCATCCAGCGCCATCCAAGCAACTAGCAGTCGGAACAGACACAAGTACCATAAATAATAGCCGGATTTGGTCGAGTGAAAGAAAGCTGCCATCTTTTATGGGTACGTGGCGAATGAGCACGGTAAGGGTATCGGTAGCGGGAGTGGGTGTCAGGTAAGGGGCTAGGTAAATCTGTCAATCTCTATGAATGTGAATGTGATAAATGACAGTCATTGCCGCTGTGCACCTAGGCCATATTTAGCTTAAATATTGCAAAGATTTATCGATTGCGCCACACACAGAGAGAGAGAGGGAGAGAGAGAGAGAGAGGGGCGAAGTCAAGCAGAAACACATTAACGAGCAAACAATGTGAAGGCGTATACAAAGATACATGTTAGAGAACATCCTTCAGCCGGATATGCTTGAGTTATCGAATTGTCAGCCCAAATCGATAAGTATCGATTGGATTACTTTGATTTGCAGCCAGCCAGAGTGCTCAAAGTTCTGCATAAGCAATTCAAATCGAGTGCTAATTAAAGCAGTGTTTGCCATTCAAGAGAGACTGGAGACTGTGACTCGGCTGGGCTCAGCTCTGCTGCGGAGACTGAGCGAGGCGATGGCATTTAAAGCGACACTTTTGGCCACTTTGAAAGCGGAAATTAGCTTCTAGCCAGGCGACACTCTGATTGCACCGACGTTCAGCTCTGCTCGGCTAACTTTGCACAATTTCACCTTGCGTCTGCTATGTGTGTCCAGATATAGCTAGCTCCCTGTATACAATCAGTTGATTGGCAATCGATGCCTTTGGCCTTGGCGCCAGAGTTTATGTGTTTTAATTAGCTGCTGTCAAAGTTGGGCTTGGATATTCGCTGAAATGTGTATGGTGTGTCTGGCTGAGAGTTACAGTCTCTGTTGGCCTGGCCAAATATCTTTTGGGCTAAACTTTTCGTTAACTGTTTGCTTGGCTCTTAAATGCCAAAGCGAAACTCGTGCAAAAATTTGTGTTATTCAAAAGGGTCAACGATGACGTCCAGAGCCGCAACACGCAAATTTCCGAGACACGCACAACAACAGAAAGAGAGAGAGAGAGAGGGAGAGGGTGAGGGAGAGGGAGAGGGCGAGCACTCTCATAGTTTCGGCTACGCACCACGTGGCGTATGATCAACCTTAACAAATCGGTGTCATGCTAATGGCCGATTAGCGCTGCGTGGCGAGCGTGCTGAAGAGCCAGTTCCTGCTGCCATGAACTGATGATGATGACCTGCCAGCCGGCCCGCCTCCACTCGAGCAGGCCAATGGAATGGCCAGCAAAAGTCGACAAAGCCGACATTGGCTTGCTGACAAAGCCAAAAAGGATTTAGCTTGAATAACATTTAAATATGCTTTTGCTTATTTAAATTACATTTCATTTCAATTGTTTGCATATTTTTAGCAAGTTCAGTTTTTAGTGCAGAAAGGGATTTATTGGGAGCATAGCATATTGATAGGGATTTATAGTACAGTTTAGCGTAGGGTTCATATTCCTTGTTTAGGTTGAATATTTTCTATATTACATGAGCTAGAGCTCAAAAGGTTTTTTTCTATTGAAATCTGTTTCACTCTGCTTAAGAGAAACTACAACTCAACTCTGTACTATATAAGCAAGTATTTTTTGTAATATTTGGAAAAAAATGAACAAAAAATGAAGGTAAAAACACTTCATCAACTCGGCTTGCCTATTAGAGTACCTTATTAGGGATTTTTTTTTTGGCATCTTTAAGATAAGAAGTAGTATAGGAATGTGTTCCAGCTTGAGCAAGACAGAAATTGATATAGTTAATTATAGTTCTTTTAACATACTCAGGTTATGCCTGCAGCGACCTACGCAAGGGCTGTAAAAAAATGAAGTTGAGCCTAGCTCCTCTCTATCTCTCAATTTCTCCCTCTCTGTATCTCTCTATCTATCTATTAGGCATATATAATACATCCCTCTCTCTCTCTCTCTCTCTCTCTTTTATTATCTATCTCTATCTCTTTAACTCTCTGTCTCTCTAACTCTCTCTATCTATCTGTCTATCTATCTATCTATAGACATAGTCCATATCTGTCCTATCTCACTCTCTCTCTCTCTATCTCTTTCTCTCTATCTTCTTTCTTTCTTTCTTTCTATCTCTATCTCTCCTCCTCTCTCTATCTATCTCTATCTATCTATTAGGCATAGTCCATATATAATACAGGTCTCTCTCGCTCTCTCTCTCTTTCTTTATCTATCTCTATCTCTCTATCTCTCTGTCTCTCTAATTTCTCTATCTATCTATCCATCTATCTATCTATCTATCTATCTATAGACATAGTCCATATCTGTCCTCTTTCACTCTCTCTCTCTCTCTCTATCTCTTTCTCTCTATCTATTTCTTTCTATCTCTATCTCTCCTCCTCTCTCTATCTATCTATAGGCATAGTCCATATATAATACCTGTCTCTCTCTCTCTATCTCTCTCTCAATCTCTTTCTTTCTATCTCTATCTCTCCTCCTCTCTCTATCTATCTCTATCTATCTATTAGGCATAGTCCATATATAATTCATCCCTCTCTCTCTCTCTCATTATCTATCTCTATCTGTCCCTCTTTCTCTCTTTTTCTTTCTTTATCTATCTATATCTCTCCCCTTTCTCTCTATCTCTCTCTATCTCCCTCTCTGTATCTCTCCATCTTTCTATTAGGCATAGTCCATATATAATTCATCCCTCTCTCTCTCTCTCTACCTACTCACTCTCTCTCTCTCTCACTGTTGAAACTATATTTAAACTTCATCTTAATTTCACTTGCCCTTTCAAGCACTTCACGACTTTAGGTCCAGAAATAGTCCACTTCTTGCTTATTCGGTTACACTTGGACTATTTTTGGGCACGTGCAATGCACGCCCTTAATTTTGTGCCTGGTCACGTTGAGTGAGCGCCAAAAGCCAGAGCCAAAGCCAGAGCCAGAACCGGAAGCTAAACACTCCCTTGCCATTTGGAGTGGGTCAGTTTTTGGCATATATGCTGCTGACCATATATGGTCAAGTCGAATGAAATGAAATGTTTGTGCTTTGGTTTTGCTGTGCGTAAAATAAATTAAATTGTGGCACGCAAAAATTTGTTAAACTGCGCCAAAGTCCAACTGGAACTGGACGTTGCTCGGACAGCTTGCTGGGAGGGGGGCGTGGCAGCGATTAACTCAATGCCGCTGCTCATAACACACGGAAATTGAGAGAGAGAGAGAGGGAGTGTGTGTGTGTGTGTGTGTGTGTGTGCGTAACCTGGAAATTGGATTTCGCTTTATGCAAATTTATGCGCACAGATTGAGTGACATTAATGGATGATGAAGTCGACGGCAATGTCGCGTCAGCCGTCAACGTCGCTGCTGGCGTCGTCTTTCAGCCAATATCAAAAATGTTGCGGGCACCTGCAGTCACACCCAAGCCCCCCGCGCCCCGTTGTGCCACCTGGATGTCGTGCTCGCCACGTGAGTCTGCATTCAAGCAACTCGGCTGCATTGAAAAATTAAACAAATTGCACACAAAGGACACAACATAATTCCAATTGGAAGTCGTGCAAAGGATGACGGTCTGGGCAGCTGGGGAGGAGCAGCAGCAGCGCTGGCATTGAGGCGTTTTGTTGACACGCTCAGCAACTTTAGCTTGCCTTCGCTCCTCTCTTTGTCCACCCCCCGTTGCACCCTGTGCACCCTGTGCCCCCTGGCCCGGCGTCTGCTCATTAGGGCCCGTTCGTGCTTCTTTTTTTTACAGCCATTTAAAACATTTATGGCCAAGCATTTGAATGGCAGGTGAGACGGCCGCGACCTTGCTCATTATGCTCTTGTGCTATATATTTCTGTGTGCTTGTGAGTGTGTGTGTGTTTATGTGTGTGTGTGTGTATGTGTGTGTGTGTGTGTGTGTGTGTGTGCTTGTTGCTATTCGTATGTCCTTGTCGAAGGTATATTAGCTTTGTCATTAAATGAGATTGCAATATGTTTGAGTTTATGCTAGATATAGTAGATTCTATATATATTCTATATATATTCTATATATTCTATATATTCCTGATCTGCCCTTTGTCTTACAATTTGCTCCTATAAAAGCTAATGCTTTAATTTAAAGACTTTGCTCATGCAGCTCGCAGTTCTTGTGATATTTGACATATTTCTAGTATTTTAGTAACTTTGCAGTATATCTAGTATTTTTAGTTAATAAATATAATTAGTTATTAGCTATAAATATTTGTAGTCATTTTTAGTATCTTGATTTTGTGTAGTTTATTATTTGATTAATTTTCTGGCCGATGCTTGCTTGCTGTTAGTATACAAAGTATTTTAATGTATATTATAGTATTTCTAGTATTCTTAGAATATTTTCAATTGGTTTTTCAATCTTGATTTTTTGTAGTTAATATTTTAATGAATTTTCTCGCTTATAGGTTTTTGAAGTATTTCAAGTATTCTAAGTATTTTAATGTATATTATAGTATTTCTAGTATATTTAGAATATTATTAATTGATTTTTCAATCTGGATTTTTTATAGTTAATATTTTAATGAATTTTCTCGCTTATACATTTTGTAGTATTTAAAGTATTTTTTGTATATTGTATTTTTTTAAATTTTTATTTTTAGCATATTTTTGATTATCTATTAGTTATTAGTTATTATTATTGTATTTGTAGTTGTTTTTGGTATCTTGATTTTTAGTAGTTAATAAATTTTAATGAAATCGTTTGCAGTATTTAAAGTATTTTATGGTATACTGTGGTATTTCTAGTATTTTTCTAATATTTTTCTAGCAGCATATTATATATTATTTTATAGTATTTTTTAGAAGTATTTATACCCTTTACATATCAAACTTCTTTAGTATATAACTCGAAAAAAAATCATATATAAATATAATTATATATGTTAATAAATATATACAGTGGATCCTCGCTTAACGAACGCCTCGCATAACGAATATTTCGCCTAATGAACAAAGGCTCAAGCCAAGCTATAGACTCTGGATGATGAGTCTCTTGATACATAAGTCTATGGCTATAAGCCTATAACTATTGGTATTATATAAATATTGCACAACTAAATCATATTTATATATTGTAATATATCATGAAAAATAAATCTGTGCATTAAATATGTTGCTCTTTCAAATTCTCAAAATATTTGCCCGTCAACTAATATGCCCTACTTGATATAGACAAGTCCACATTGTCCGACTCAATTGGCGTAGTGTATTTGCAGTTCGGTGTGACAGCGATTAACATTTTTTCTTGTTAATTGTCTGTTTGCCGAGCTTGTCGCCACTTGCCTGTTGGCTGTTGCCAGTTGACTCTGGGCTCCATTTGGGTCCTGATTGCCACTCTTGGCAATTTAATGCGCGCTTTCACAATTTTTAACAGCAACAAATTTCAGCAATTGTGTATGTGTGTGTGTGTTATTTTTTTCAACAATTTCTTGCATTTGTTTACTTTTGAGCTGTTTTTTTTTATTATACCCTGAACCCATGGAAAGTGGGAGATCAGGGTATAATGGTTTTGTTATGAGCATGTAACAGGCAGAAGGAGGCGTGGCAGATTTCCGAATGTATAAGAGCTAGAGAGTTCATAATTTGTGTGTTAGGTTCGTATATTGCACGCGCAGCACGCGTTTGTTTCAGAAATTCGATAACTTTTATACTTCCAGAGTTATCGATAAAAACATTGCTCGCGAATCAGTTATAAAATTCTAGCTAATTCACCTTTAGAGTTAGAGTCTCCAAGTCTTCTGCATATATATAGATGCTAATTTAATACAATTTCGGTTTTTGTTAAATTTTGGATTTCCGTCCCCAATTCCGCCCCACAGCCCCAAATGTGTAAAAAATATATTTCAAATACTAGAGACATGCAGTTTGGTTTGGCATATAGATATGAATGTCATGATCAAAATCTGCAAGTTTGATTACGTTTGTCCGTCTAGAAGCAGAATTATTAATCAAATAAGTTCTCGCAGCACGTGGCAGAGCAAGCGAGAGAGCAGAACGCATGCAATGCGCATATCAGCGTGTCTGTGCGTGCATAGTTTGTTACGCGTGCAGCAACGAATCGAATAATTCTTGGAATATTATTGGTTCTCGGGAGTGTTCAAGGGAATCTCGTGGTCGAGCAATCTCGACTTGTTTCCTACTTGTTTGCTTCCTTTAGTTGTTGTTGCTGCTGCTCAAAATGTAATTAATATACGAATTTGCTGTTGGTGGGCACAGAATACTCATTAGACCCATTGCCCTGAGCCATGAATTTTTAGCTGCTGTTGTTGTTGTCTGCTGAATTGTTTGGAAAGTGCTTAAGAACACAATTTGCCTAAGAGGAGACAGCAGCAGCAGCAGCAGCAGCAGCGTTTTGTTCTTTATTGTCAAGTGGATTCTTAATATGCTCGACTTACTTAATCCATTTTATTTGCTTTTTTCACTCTGTCTATTTTCACATTAGCCCAAGATGAAACGAAAACTCGCCGAAGTTGGTTCAATTTTCCTAAGCAGTGATTTAGATAAGCTATATCTATGTAAGCTATATAAGCTAGAAGAGTCATCGAGTATATACATATATATATATTAAGTTGCCATATATTGAGGAGCGCCTCAGCTAGTTTCTCTCTCAGTTTCGAACTTGACGTCAGCTGTATCAGTTCAAATCAATCGATTTCTAAATCATTGTTGTATATGAATATTATATTATATTATATTATATTATGTTATATTATACTATACTATATTCTATTCTATTCTATTCTATTCTATTCTATTCTATTCTATTCTATTCTATTCTATTCTATTCTATTCTATTCTATTCTATTCTATTCTATTCTATTCTATTCTATTCTATTCTATTCTATTCTATTCTATTCTATTCTATTCTATTCTATTCTATTCTATTCTATTCTATTCTATTCTATTCTATTCTATTCTATTCTATTCTATTCTATTCTATTCTATTCTATTCTATTCTATTCTATTCTATTCTATTCTATTCTATTCTATTCTATTCTATTCTATTCTATTCTATTCTATTCTATTCTATTCTATTCTATTCTATTCTATTCTATTCTATTCTATTCTATTCTATTCTATTCTATTCTATTCTATTCTATTCTATTCTATTCTATTCTATTCTATTCTATTCTATTCTCTTCTATTCTCTTCTATTCTAGTCTATTCTTTTCTCTCACTTCTTAGTTTGCTTCTCGCTTTATTTTGTGTTTCCTTAGTTCTGCTTTACTTATTACGTTTTCCTGCTTCTCTTTCTTATCCTATCTTCTTTTCTCTTCTCTTCTCTTTTTTTTTGTTTTCCTCCTCATAAAGTTTCTCGCCTCATTGATCTATTTACTGCTTACTTTAATGCTTCTTCTCTTTTCTTCTCTCTCTTTTTCTCTCTCAAGCTGCCTCATTCTTTACTTTGCTTCGCTCTTCACTTTGCTTCGCTTTGATCAACTGTTTGTCTGCTCTTGCGTGGCATTCTCTTAGATTTTGTTTATTTGAGCTCGACTTGGGTCGTTGCTTATTTATTCTATTTTATTTTTTGTTGCTACTCGGTCGCTAATCAAATTGCTTCATTTTAATTTGGTGTCCGTCATTTAGTAGCCTCAGCACGTGCCAGCAGCCAAACAAATTCAATTACAAATGCGCGACACTGGCCAAAGTGTCTAAGCTTCAGCTGCGCAGCTTCCACTAGCCCCCTCTCTCCCCTCTCTCCCCCTCTCTCTCTCAGTGCTCGTGCCAAGTCAAGTTTTGAGTAAAGTTTCCCACAATAAAAGGCCCATAAAAATTTGTGCAATTGCGAACTAAATGGACTTCTCTCAAGGCGCAAAATAAAGATAAGCAAATTGTATATTTTAAACATTTCTTTCTTTCCGTTTTTTTTTCTTAAGAAGTGTGCACTTAGAATTTAATATAATTACCTCCATTTGGGAGCCCTTCTTGCCCATGGAACCGCCACCCGTGTGGCCGCCGCTTTGTGCGGCGTTCATCGTTCAATTCGGAGCTGAATCTGTTGCTGCAGCTGGGGCGTGGTCTGGCGTCTGCTCTTATTAACAGCTCTAGACAGAGCCGACTATTGGCAATTGTTGCTGTTGTTGTTGTTGTTGTTGCTGGTGAGTCACAAATTGTGTTTTGAACACACGCGAATCGGCCAATAAATCGCGACAGTCTCCCAATGGCAGCTGCTGGCGCAGGCTGCGCCGTTCTATTCAAATTTATGCTCCGTGTATGTAAGAATGTTTGTATTTGCTTAAATTATGAGCTTTATGCTTTAATATACTGCACTAGCTTTAACTGTAGAAGAGAGTTGTTATTCACTCCGAACTAATATGTATATACGCATGCTTCGTCTCGTCGGCACTTTGACACGCGCCTCGAACTCATTTCGCATTGATGGAACTTTGCTCGAACTAAATATATATATTTATTTATATACATATATATGTGTGTGTGTGTGTGCTGTAATGTTGAGCTGTGCGTAGCATTGACACCAACACTTGAGCATGATCTGTTGGAACAATGGGTAAACAGCTTCAA
The DNA here is from genome assembly GCA_035045845.1 of Drosophila buzzatii. Classification (NCBI taxonomy): domain Eukaryota; kingdom Metazoa; phylum Arthropoda; class Insecta; order Diptera; family Drosophilidae; genus Drosophila; species Drosophila buzzatii. The sequence goes on from JAWNOS010000596.1 coordinate 13,983,040, forward strand.
TGACAGATGACAGCGCGGCTGAGAGGACAAGGCTGGGGAGCTGGCACTGACAGCGACAGCGACAGCGACAGCGACAGCAACTGAAGTCAAAAACTTAAATAATACAACAATAATATTAAGAAGAAAAAGAAGAGCAAGAGCACGAGTATGAGGAAGAGGAAGAGCAAGCTGAACAATAACTTTCTATGTTTCACATAATGTAACCATATACGAAGCACTTGAATCACTCCAGCTCCAGCTTCAGCTTCAGCTTCAGCTACCAGAGCTGCCAGCTCCCATTTCCCATCTCTCAATCCTCTCGCGTATCGCTTGCTATTGGCTGAGCTCAGCGCTCGAATGCTGGCGCTTGGCTCTGCTGCAACTGCTCAACGTGGCAGCTTAGTGGCTTAATTGATATCCCAGACGGGCTGCTCTGCGATACTGTTGCAAGTCCTTTCAGTGCTTTGCACAAGTTAGTCGAACTGAATTCAACTAAAGTAGGGCAAATGTATTTCAAATTGAAATGAAATATGACAAAATTTAATGAATCAAGGAACAAAATAAAAATAAAAATAAAAATAAAAATAAATTTGCTAATGTGCAAATATTAATTGGCAATAAATGAAGAGCAATAAATATTTAAATTAAATAATATAAAATATATAAAATAAAACAAATGTGAATAAAATAAAAATAAAAATAAATATTTCAATAGTAAATAAATTTAATTTGAGCACAAAAATTTGAATGAAATTTAAAAATACACAAATTGAATTTAAATTGATTTTAAGCATAAATATTTAAATTAAATAAATGTAAAAAAAAAAAAACAAAATAAAATAAAAACATATAAATAAATATAAAAGAAATAAAATAATAAATAAATAAATAAAATTTGTAATAATATAAAAATAAAATAAACATATTAATTAAATATAAAAATAGGCAAATTGAATTTAAATTGATTTGAAGCATAAATATTTAAATTAAATAAATGTAAAAAAAAAAACAAAATAAAATAAAAATATATAAATAAATAAAAAAAGAAATAAAATAGTAAATAAATAAATAAAATTTGTAATAATATAAAATAAAAAAAAAAAAAAATAATTAAATATAAAAATAGGCAAACTGAATTTAAATTGTTTAAAAGCATAAATATATTTAAATTAAATAAATGTAAAAAAAAAAATAAAATAAAAATATATAAATAAATAAAATATTTAAATTAAATAAATATAAAAAATAAATATAAATATAAATAAAAAACTAAATAAATATTTTAATAATATAAAAAAGTATTTTGAGCATAAAAATTTGAATTAAATTTAAAAATACACAATTGAAATTTCAATTGAATTTGAGCATCAATATTTAAATTAAATAAATTTAAAAAGAAATTAAAATGAAAAAAAAAAGAAACAAAATAAATATTTCAATAAGAAGCATACAAATTTAAATTAAATATAAAAATACGCAAAAGAAAAAATATATATGTATACAAATAAAATAAAATTAATATTTTAATAAAACAAAAATTTAATTTTATCATACAAATTGAAATTAAATTTTAAAAATATAAAACTATGAGATGAGTTTATTATTGGTTGTTGGTTTCACAGAGTTGTTTACTAGACGCGAGCAAGCGACTTTGAATGTCGTGCGATGTCCGCTGATATACGTAAGTATATAAGTAATAGCCAAATAGAACAATCTGCACTAATGTCTGCACTAAGCGAGAGTAAATTATGTACTTAATTCGATCTAAGTGAGCCGGCTGATCAAAGCTGAACGAGTGAACGCTGAGTAGGAGAGAGCAATCTCTTTACAATTCTCTTCTATGACGAACTGCCGCTCTTAATTCCTATGAAGCGCTGATTGCTGGGCCCAACACTGAATTTGAGCAAAAATACGCATAGTGTACTTGAAAATACCAAAACAGACTTTCAATTACATTTCTCAGTCTGCTTTACATAGAGCAGATATTATAGACATAACTGGTCTATAAAGAGACCAGTCAGAGCAGCGCAAGGACCTTCTCTTTTTCTTTTTAAATTTTATTTTAGTTGTTTTTATTTCCTATTTTTTGTTGTATTCATTTAAATATTTATGCGCTATGTACTAAATTTTGCATAGTTTTAGCTGCTTCTTTAATTTACGCGCAATCAATTTTTATTGCTATTGAAAAGCAAAAAGCAAAAGGCAAAAAAGTAAAGCAAATATAAACGCAATATAAAATTATAAATAATATATCGCTTTTTATTTTTATTTATTTATAAATGTTACTACAAAAAATATTGTATAAAATTTTTAAAATTTAAGCAATGTGGAGTTTATTTTGCAGTTTACATTTGGTTTTGGCTTTGGCACTGTTGACGCCTTTTGTGCTAATGTCAAGCAGATGCCAGCAAATCGGCTAACAACTGCCAGAAATATATATACAGAGATATGTATAGATATGTGCCAGGCCACAGTAAGAAATGATAAGGATAAACGCATAGCACGTAACACTACAAGTTCATTTGATGTTGCGTATTTTGGACCTTAATAAGTTTAAGCAACTCAATGGGAATGAGAAAGCAATAGGTATACAAGGGCAGAGAGTGAGAGAGAGAGAGACAGAGAGCGAGAGATGAAGTTGGTGAGAGTGTCATAAAGTGAAATGAATGCATTGGGGACATTTCGGGCACATAAAAGCCAAACCAAAGCGAAATATGATGAAGGCAATTTATTGGGGCTGATCCAAGCCTTTGATAAACACAACGACAGCAAAATGCGAGGGCCAAGAGGGGGAGGGAGGGCAAATAACAACGATTGTAACTGGCATATGTGAAAATGTCGGAAATGTTTGGATATGAGTCCGGTCCGGTTACTGGTCAGGGTCAGCGACTGGGCCAACTTGACTTCTTCTTTGTTGTTCAAGTTGCTATTGCTTTTGTTAGCTGGCAAATTTGACTAAAAGTTTGCACAGAGATTTACCACGCTCACGATTCAAAAGAGAGAGAGAGAGAGAGAGAGAGAGAGAGAGAGAGAGGGAGAGTGAGAGAGAAAGAGGGCAAATGACTGCAAATTGAGACTGGGTTAGCGACTGGTTGCGAATCAAATGGAACTGTGAACGTTTTGTTTTTATGCGTTTGCTACGTGATTTAATTAGTTTGCCTCGTTCGGCAATTAGAGGCGACTGCCAAAGGCATTTGTCTATGGCTAATTACCAGACATTATTAACATATTGTTGCCTCCTGGCCGCGCCTCAAAACGTGGCAGTCACGCCCCACACGCCCAACACGTACAATCCCCAAAGCGCAAGCCCAAAAAATAAACAAAATGAGAGCAGCGACTGAAGCGATAAGCGCAACATCAACGCTGTCTGCTGATAATAAGCAGCACAAAGGCTGAGGACAATGAGAGATAGATTAATTGCTGATATTGTTATCGCCAGTCAACAATTGCTTTCCTTAAACGCATCGATAATTGCAATAATCAATCGTTTGCAAACGCCAAGTATTGTAATCGATAACTTGAATGCTACTGTATGAGCTGTAAGCCTTCGGTTTCTCTAATGACATTCCAAGCGCTAATCGATAAATACAATTATTAATCATATTCGTTATCGATAAATGTCATAATCAGCAAGCAAATAGCTAATAAAATCGATATATTGAATGTTGTTTCATTGATCAACTAAGAAATATTCCTAATCACATTTTGAGCGGAAAACGATAAAATCGATAATCGATTACTGTGCATTGCTACATATTGCAATGGATATTATACTATTCAATAGGTTAGCTGTTATATATAAATATAGCAATCGATATCGCAATTTCCCTTTTCATAACTAATCGATATATGTAGGAATCGATAACTTTAATCGATAACCAATGGATACCTCTAATACTATACATTAGCTTTTCTGTTAAATATAAATATAGCAGTTGATATCGCTACTTTCCTTTACATAACCAATCGATATATACAGTTATCGATCACTTAAATCGATAATCAATTGATACCTCTAAAACTATTCATTAGGTTTTGTGTTCCCTTTACATAACTAATCGATATATGCACTAATCGATAACTTAAATCGATAACCAATGTATACCTCCAAAACTATTCAATAGGTTTTCTGTTAAATATAATTATAGCAATCGATATCGCTACTTCCCTTTACATAACTAATCGATGTATGCAATAATCGATAACTCAGCTCGATAATCAAATGATACTTCTAATACGATTCAATAGGGTTTCTGGTAAATATAAATATAGCAATCGATATCGCTACCTCCCCTTACAGAACTAATCGATATATACAATAATCGATAACCATAAATATTGCAATAGCAAACTCTGTCAACTCTCTTTATAAGCCAAACAACATTGTTTATTATTATTATTCATTTCAACTCGATAATCGATAAATATTGATAGTCATAACTGGCCGGGGATAAGCTATATCATAAATGTCGCCAATAAAACATATGAAATGCAAATACCCGCTTGCGGGAGAGCTGCTGGGCATATATGAAATGCCGCAGCACGCAAGTCAAAGAGAATTTTGGCCAAAACGGAAGAAGAAGAAAAAAAGTCACACAGATTTCCAACTCTGGTAAGACAATCCCAAATAAATAAGGTAAGAAATCAGCATGCAGACAGCGAACTCTGCTTCTTCTTCTCCAGCAGGGTGGCAGGTGCCTGGCAGGAGTTGGGTTACGTTTTAGTGCCTGCCAGCAAATAAAAAAGAAGAAGAAGCGTGGCATAGCATGCAGCACAGGTTTTTGGGGGAACCAACAGCAGCAGCGGCAGCAGCTGGGCGAATTCGGGTATCTAGATGCGCCCAGGGGCGGATTTGTTGGCGCTGGCAATCAGCAGACCAAGCTAAAAAAAAGAGAAAACCAAAAGCAAAGATTTGCTAGGATTTGTTGCAGGAAACAGTGGGGGGAAAAGCCGAAAAAAGCGAAAATCAAAAAACGAAAAGCCACTAGCCAGCGCAATTTGCAACATTTATTTAAACAATCTGACGGCAACGGGCAACAAAGGAAACCAATTTTGATTGAGGCATTCTTCTTAGGGCAAATGGATCAGATTGCGATTTGACTTTGATTGCACAGCAGCAGGAGCAGCAGCAGCAGGAGTAGCAGCAGCAGCAGGAGCAGCCGCCGCCACAGCAACAGCAGCCACAGCAGATGCGAATCATTCTTTATCTTAGCTTAGTTTGATTGGGCAGGTTGCTGTGCCAGCCTGAGCCAAATGGCTCAGTTTATTGGTCTAGGCGGCGACTGCTCGTATACTTAATACACTTTTGCCAGCTAAAAGCCGCCAGCCAATAGTAGAAACAAAAAAAAGCATGGTATATACATATACAGAGCTTGATTTGATTGATCATAAATTGTATTTGGTTGCCATTTGGGCAAATTTTAAAAATTCAAGAAAATTTGTTTTCAATTTTGTTAAATTTTTTGTATTAATTTATTAATTTATGTTAACTATTTTTGGGTAAATTAAGCATTTTATTATTTTATATTTTATTTTACAAAATAAGCATATTTATTTTTGTTATATTTACATTTCATTCCGGCTACATTAATTTATAGACTCTTATAATTCTTTAATTTTGAATTATTAAAAATTAAATATTTTAGATTTAATAATTTAAGAATTTGCAAATTTATTTATTTAATAATTTTAGAATTTGCTACGTTCATAATAACTATTATTATTTTATAATTTTAACTTATTAAGTATTAAATATTTTAGATTTAATAATTTGCAAATTTATTTATTTAATAATTTTAGAATTAGTCAAGCTCGTAATAACTATTATTATTTTATAATTTTCAATTAAATATTAATTATTTTAGATTTAATAATTTAAGAATTTGCAAATTTATTTATTTAATAATTTTAATAATTTTAACTTATTAAATGTTAAATATTTTAGATTTAATAATTTAATAATTTTCAAATTTCTTTATTTAATAATTTTAGAATTTGCCAAGTACATAATAACTATTATTATTTTATAATTTTCAATTAAATATTAAATATTTTGGATTTAATAAATTATTAATTCAAGAATTGGCAAATTTATTTATTTAATAATTTTAGAATTTGCCAAGTTCATAATACGATTTTTTTATATTTTTATATTTATATTTATATAGTTTAAAATTTAATTGCATTTCGTGCTATTTATTTCCCGTTTAATTTTAATGATTTCATATTAAAAATAAATAAATATATATAAAATAAATAAATTTTGAATAAAAATTAAATTAAATATATATATTATATATATAATAATACAGAAAAAAAAAATAATTTAACAAAACTTTTGCAAAACAATTAACGCGGCAGAGTCTGAAAACTATTTTGATTCACAATCAGAGAATCGTTTCTATCTGATTCAAACTCTACATGATGTGGCCAATAACTTTAAGAATTTCATTTAGTTTTCATAAATATTTATTCAAGTATGTGCTACAATTTGCTCTTTAAATATACAGTGACAGGCCTAAGAAATACAAAGACAAAGAAACACTAACGGCTGCAATTAAACTTGCTTGGAGCGAGATTTCGCTGAGTTACATGATCGCTACATGAACGAGCTGATCTATGAGGTTATTTCGCATAATTCTCATTACTGATATTATTTTTTATTTTTTACTTGTTATTTAATTATTTAGAAAATCTAAAAGTAATACTTTGAGTAAAGTTCGCTTCTTTACAAAAAATTAATTTGTTAAAGTGAGCTGGAAAAAAGTGCCTTACTTTGATCAGTTTTCATAAAATGTATAAAAAACAGATATTTTGCAAAATTACATGTTTTTTTTTTGTATTGTATACTTGAAGATGCATCGAATAACGAAGATTTCGGTGTATCCACTTTTTTACAATTATTATACAAATGAAAGTTATAAAGCAAAAATGCAGTGCGTCTCAGCGAAGACCCGCAGCAACAAAGAGTTTAGCCAACACGACATTAAACACAAAAGATATCTGAATATACCTAACTCTAGACTATTGACTGATCTCATATATATATATGTACATATTTATATATAGCTCATGAGTTGTATGTTTAGCTAGACATAAACAGAAACGGAAACTTCTCTAAAGACTGTTGTTGATATGGGAAGCATCAGCTTGCCATAAGCCATTAAAGATCTAAGCACTTTCATATACTCGAAACCAAAATTAATAAATTAGAAAAACAGAATTGAACAAGTCGAACTCTTTAATGGAAATCAACTTAAATGATTCAATTAAAAATGCATTTAACTTTTTTTTTTTTAATTTTTATTATTATAATTTTTTTTTTTTGAGTTAGATTTGTTTTATTTTTTTTTAGATTTGTTGACACTTTTGGCTATTTGCCTGGTTTTATTTGCCTCATTTAAATTAATATGCTTTTAATTACGTTCGCTGTTTGTTTTGATTGGAAACATTTTGCACACACATAAAATCTCGAAATTTTTAATGAATTTATCAATGCTTCACGCGGCTGAGCAAATAATTCTTGTTTAAATATGTCAACTGTCACTTCTAATTAAAAAAATGCAAAAAAAAAATGCTAGACTTAACGCACAGCTCAGATGAGCGTGTTAAGTAAACACACACAGATAGATAGAGCGAGAGAGAGAGAGAGAGAGTGAGTGAGATACGAACACAGACTCAATTAGAGGACGAATTGAATTTATGGCAATTGGCAAAGCGCGCAAAAATTCAAATGGCCAACGATCTGCTGCAGGCACGAATTCCGCGTCTCGCGTCGAGTCGAGTCGAGTTGCGCGCGTTTTGGCTGTGCGTCTGTGTGGCACTGCGACTGCAGCAGTTGACGTTGTCAGCAGAACTGAGAGGCCGTTGAGGCGAACGCACACGCATGTGGCATGGCCGTGGCTGGCGGCTGTCGGCTGTTGGCTGTTGGCTGTTGGCTGTTGGCTGGCGCGTTTAGCGTCTGTTTATCACAGCATGCGGCAGCAGCAGGCGCTTGAGCCAGCTTTCGCAACATCTGCATGGGAGCTTTCGCTTCAGTTCGCGCTGTGGCATGCAAGCTTTGCCATTGGCCACATCACGTGCCGAGCTTTGCTAAATACGGCGAGCAAAACAGAAAGCAAAAAAACGACTTTTCGAGCTTTAACTCTGAACTCTGTGACATGTGTCAACTGTCAGAGTGTCCGTTAGGCTGCTTAGATCCACAATATGAACTGCGAGTGCTCTGACCTTGGATGATCGAGCGTTCGCATTGCGTATACATCGTGTGAGCCCCGTTTGTTTATTTAAGCCACATCCTTAGCCACACCAAGTTTCAGTTTTCTTTCATTTCTTTTCATTTCACTGCTGTCATGCTCGATAAGCACTTTTTGCGTTGCTGCTTGTCGCTGTGTCGACACTTTTTCCAAGTCAATTGAAAACAGTTTCGTTGCTTGTCCTTTATCAAAAAGTGTTGCCAAAACTTTTGCCTTCGCAGCCAGAAAAACAAACTTTAAACTGCCCTCGAGAAAACTTGTTTGTGGCACGTTTTACTTCTTTTCTGCTGCTTCCTGCTTCGATTAGCAGCAAACTCGATGCTTTGTTCGCCTCGCTGTGGCGGAGGGGCGAGCGGGTGAAGGGCTCGCGTGCTACAGTGCAACATGGCGTATGTTGAATGGGGCGCACTTGACAAAACTTATGATTTATGTGCTCCAAAGGATGCAAAGTCAATGACACTCACACCCATAACGGTGTTTGTTGCCCTTTGGTCCGTTGTATTCCATTTGATTGCGGCAAAACCCGCCAAGAGCTTTTTGTGGATAGCATTTGCAGAGCTTGCAAGGCTTTGCCAAACTTTTGGTGCAGCACTTTGAATATCGCGGGCTTTTAAGCTCCGAATGAAAGCTTTTTTATCCCTTTGAACATGTTGATTGGCTGCCTTTAACAAAGGAAATGAAAATTGAACACGCCTGAAAGCTTATTTAAGCTGTGTGCCAGCGGTTAAGCCAGTTCGAATAATTCAGTTAGCCAAGTTAGTCAGTGACTGAGTCGGTAGTAAATCGTGCATTCAACTGCTCAGCCAATCAGTCAGTCAGATAATCAGAATGTTTGGCAGTCAGATGATAAATCTGGCTGAAAATCAGCAGCCATCGCTCATCTACCATCTGTCATCTACCTATCAATAGACATTAATTGCTCAATCAGTCAGTAAATCAATCATTCATCAGTTATCCTCATATGACTTCAATCAACAGTCAATCATTCATCAGTCAGTGAATTAAACGCTCATCAGGCGTCTCTCATTTATCATTGGACATCATCATCATTCATTATGCATCAATCATAAGTTCTTAGTCATCACTCACTAGCCATCAGTCGTCCCTCATTCATCTCAGTCATTAATCCATCACACATGAATCAGTCAGTCAATCATTAGTCATCAGTCGTCCCTCATTCATCTCAGTCATTAATCCATCACACATGAATCAGTCAGTCAATCATTAGTCATCAGTCGTCCCTCATTCATCTCAGTCATTAATCCATCACACATGAGTCAGTCAGTCAATCATTAGTCATCACTCATCCCTCATTCATCTCAGTCATTAATCCATCACACATGAGTCAGTCAGTCATTCCTTAGTCATCAGTCGTCCCTCATTCATCTCAATCATTAATCTATCACACATGAGTCAGTCAGTCAATCATTAGTCATCAGTCGTCCCTCATTATCAGTCATGAATTAGTTACTCTCACATTAGTCATCTGTCGTCGCTCATTAATCATCAGTCATTATATTATCGCACATGAGTGAGCCTTTGATTGGCCAATGATTCATTCGTGCTTCCTTTAGTCAATTATCTAGTCTGTTAGATCCCTTTAATGCAGCAATGATTCATTCATGAGTCACTCATGATTCATTCATGATTATCTACTCTGTTAGACGCCTGCAATCCAACAATGATTCATTTATGATTCACTCAGCAGTCATCACTCAGTCAAACAATCATGAGTCAATCAGTCATTTATCAATGAGTAATTTGTCAATTAATGACTCATTGATATTCACTCATTCAATCAGTCAGCAACCAATCAATCCAACAGTCAGTCACACACCAAGTAGTCAACCCAACCTACATATTTAGTCAATCAGTCAATCATGACTCAGCCACTCATTCAACACTCAGCCTAACTGTCACTGTGATTAGTCTCTCTCAACCACGTTTCGCATATTATGAATCAAGCCACAAACATTTGCATACATTAAAACGCTGTCAGATTGGCTTCCATAGCTATGGGGGCATCCGCTTCACTATTGATTGATTATTATTATTAGTTGTATTGCGGCTACGGGGAATATGACAAGAGTTGGATTATGCGGATCTGTCGCTGTGGCTCCAAGTGTTGAGTTCTGTCAAGGGCTTGCAGTTGTTGCGACGGCTCTTTGGCTGTCCCTAGCTGTGCGACGCTTCAGTTGACGTCAAGCAGTAAGCAGATGCTGAAAATTTTAGTTATTATGGTATTTTTCGCTACTTTTCACAGCACAGCAGAGCTGAGCACAATTCCCCGAAGGTGCAACAGGAAAATGAATTCAAGCGTAAGCCGCGACAGCGACAGCAGCGACAGCAACGTCACTGCGCTTGGAGGGCCGTGTGGTTTATTGTGGCTTTGGTGGTGGTGGCTCGGCTCGGTGGTTATCTGGGCCAAAGAATTGATGGCAGCAGTTCCTTTGCCGCGTCTAACGAATTCATCAACGGCACAAAAGATGAAGAAAAATGGCAAACTGAGGCCAAGATGGCCGACTTACACCTACACAGATGCAGAGCACGTAGTAGCAGGAAGTTGCTCATTGCCGACGCCCACAAACGGATGCGAATGCGGATGCGGATGGGGTTGCTGTGGATGGCTCCGGATATGTTGACAGTCACACGGCGTTAACGCCGCTCGCTCGGACTTGTGGCAAATGCATTTGCCATGCTGTGCAACAAGCTGCCATTTGCGCAACGTCCATCCGAATATCCATTCTATGCAGCTACAGCAGCAACACCAGCTTCAGCCTTTCATATTATAGCTGGCTCTCAGCACTCAACGCATTACACTGTCGTTCTCCTCTACAGGGATAATTTGATATAATACCATTTGGTAATTGCTTGCCCAAGCAGTTCCATTGCAATTTACAATTTGAATCCAGCTGGGAGTTGCTAATGATGACAGTTGATGTCTGCTTGCAGTTCAGCCAACAAATTCCATGGTCATGCCAGAAAGGGCTACAACAATGTGATTGTGCCACATATATAGTATATATATGCTGGATTTAAGTAAAAAATAATTTGTTTGTGTGGTAGATAAGAAAGGTATATTAACTGCGACATACTCTGCTTGGAGTTCAGTGATGAACTCTTTCTTCTCAGAGGTGAACTTCTTCTTCGCAGAGAAGTTCTTCTACTCAGAGATGAACTTCTACTCAGGGATGAATTTGTTCTTCTCAGAATGAACTTCTTCTTCTCAGAATGAACTTCTTCTACTCAGAGATGAACTTCTTGTAAGAGATTAACTTTTTCTTCTCAGAGATGAACTTCTTCTTCTCAGAGATGAACTTCTTCTTCTCAGAGATGAACTTCTTCTTCTCAGAAATGAACTTCTCAGAGATGAACTTCTTCTTCTCAGAAATGAACTTCTTGCAAGAGATTAACTTTTTCTTCTCAGAGATGAACTTCTTCTTCTCAGAGATGAACTTCTTCTTCTCAGAGATGAACTTCTTCTTCTCAGAGATGAACTTCTTGTAAGAGATGAACTTCTTCTTCTCAGAGATGAACTTCTTCTTCTCAGAAATGAACTTCCCAGAGATGAACTTCTTCTTCTCAGAAATGAACTTCTCGGAGATGAACTTCTTCTTCTCAGAAATGAACTTCTTCTTCGCAGAGAAGTTCTTCTACTCAGAGATGAACTTCTACTCAGGGATGAATTTTTCCTTCTCAGAGATTAACTTCATCTTTTCAGAAATGAAATTCTACTCAGGGATGAATTTGTTCTTCTCAGAAATGAACATCTTATCAGAAATGAACTTCTTGTAAGAGATGAACTTCTTCTTCTCAGAGATGTATTCTCCTTGATTTCATATGGTTTCTTATTGACTTTACCTATAAATTTTTGATTACTTCCAGATTGAAGCTGAAGCTGAAGATTATTAACTGTGGCATACTCTGTTTAAAGTAGAGATGATTCTTAGTTCGTCTTGCTGACTGCTATTGATAATAAATAACTCGAAAAATGAGTCATGATTTCATATGGCTAATGATTACCTATTAAGCTAGGTAAGGCTCAATGATTCAGCAGACTAAGTTCTGATATTATTTTAATACTTTTACACTGTTCACAGCTCTGCGATACTTTTGTATCTAAAGCTATTGAATATAACCATCATATTTCCACGCCACTAACTTATTCACTTCACTCAAACAATATACAACTCATCGCCACAGTAAACACAACTCGATTTTAAGTTTGCAACGAATACAAAACAAAACTCAAATAAAACTTTTAGTTAAAAATAAGAAAAACTAGAAACTTTGTGAGGTAAAAATATCTCAAAGTGAATAAAGTTCTCGTCGAGCCAGAGCTCTTTATGAGGCTGATGAGGATGCTCATCAACAGACTGACTTGACAAGTCAAGGCTAGCCAAAAAGACTTGCATATATTCAATTGCAATATATGAGCAGCTCCAGCTCAAGCCTTGCTAGTTTCAAAGGTATTAGCAAGGGAATTTCATAGCTAGACTTGGCCTAAACGATTTGTATAGCGATGTTCTGCATGCCTGCGCCGTGTGCGGCATTTCATGTTATTGGAAATTCCTAGCAAGCAGCGCAGTCAAGTTGACAGGCCAACTCCCTTCGATTAGCAATTCAACTGTTAACTTGTGAATATATTCACATATATATATTGTAGAATGTAGCTAAAGTCTATCAAGCAAATACCTTCAACGACAAGTAAGGCATTTGGCAGCATATAATTTATATGCAGAGAATAGCAATTGCTATAGCTATATGTCCCATCGTCTGGTCTATAGCCAAAGCCAGATGCGGGCTATTTCCAATCAGTAAATCAGATAAAATCTTGCTGCCCTTTGGCAAAATATTTCTCGTTTTGCTGTTGTTAATTGTTTATGATTTGCTTTGTATTTGTGTTGTTCAAACAGTAGTCAAGCGCATAGACTTCAATAACAGTCACGCTTAATTGTGTTTTAGAGCTGCACAAAAGTGTTTCTATTTTCATGGAAATGCACTTGGCGACGGCTTTGTTGAGCATTTGCTATATTGGCACACTGGCACTTGGATTGCAGCTGTACGAGTATGAGGATGAGGATGAGAAACGAGCCCGTGGGCCGAGTCGTGTGCGCAATTCTTGTGGCGCCTTGATGGCAGGAGGAGCTGCAGCTAGAGGAGTACGTGGAGGTGATTCTTCTGGCTTGAAGAAGCAGCTGGAATTCAAATTGGAATTCCAGCCGCAAAGGTCGCAACTGTTGCGTGCCAGCAGCTTTAGCGAGGCCGAGCACTTGTTTGACTGTAAGGACAACTCTGGGATTTGCCCAGCCGAGGATGCCAGAGATGTGAGCAATGAGAAGTCAAAGACAACGCCAGCGCCGACCGATGTGGAAGAATATAGTGATGATGATGATGATGATGATGAAGATGATGAGGATGATGATGATCCGGCTGCTGATGATGACAGAGATGAGAAGGAGTATGAAGAGGAGGCCTTTATAGAGCGTATTTCCTGCTTACTTCGCACGATCTACAAAAACTCTAAGCAGCTAACGGAGGATTGCAGGGCGCTGGACAGAAGGCTGGTGGAGGCCACACAAGACACAGAAGAACCAGAATCGTTCGCAGCGAAACTGGCGAAGCTGGCGAAAGTGAGCGAAGTAAAGCAATTGCCGCAGCACCAAAACTATATGATCCATCAGGACGACTACTCGGACATGGATGACGAGGGCATGAGAAGCGATGAGAAGCAATCAATGGAGAACTCTAAAGAGCTGAAGGCTGCAGATGAGGCAAAAGCAGCTGCCGCAGCTCCAGCAAAAGGTGCATCTGGAGCAGTCAATGGCAAAGGGAATGCAAAAGTTTTCGATAAGCAATCAGATCGAAGGGACGAAGATATTGAAGCACTCTATAGATATTTACGGATGCCATTCATAGTGCCATCGGCGCGTCTGATTGTGCCGCCACTGATGCAGCTGCTGGCACGTAGATCACAGCAGCCTGGCACCAATGCTGAGCCCACTCCAGTGGAGAGCAAGCGCTATTTGGCGGCGCTGAACGAGTTGCGTCTGGCCAGAGCGGTGAAGGCAGCATCCGCAGCCTCGGCAGCCCGTCGACAAAGGCAAGAGAAACTAATTTATCTGAAGCAAAATGTTCGGCCATTCAAGGAGAATCTCCGACGTCTGCTCTCCAATAAGGCTGCCATCGAGCAGCGCTTGTCGGCTGTGCTCTCTGGCGGGGATGCAGAGTAAAATGAATTTAACACGATTGAAATGTTCGTTAATGTAGATTATTAACCAATAAAGTGCCGTGGTCCTGCTTAGTCTGTGAGGAGATTAATATTATTTAAATCTTGCCATGTTTACCAAACATAACAAGCAAATAACAGCTAAATGTCCCATTAATTACTGAAGAAGAAATGTGAAAATATAATGTAATTGTGTATATCACATCTTGCAATTTGAAGTTAATCATTTTTTAAATACTCTATGCGCGAACTCAATAAAATATATAATCTTACTCTCCCTCGCTCTCGGTTCTTTGCTTTTGAACTATTCGTGTGACGCTCGTTTAACGAACTTCGTTTACGATTAGCGCTCGCCCAATCAGCTCGCAAATAATTTAGTCACTGCAAATGTCTTCGCATTCATACACACTCAAGTGTTTAGCGAACGCAGCCCACGCATGCATACCAATACATACATAACAGACTATTAAGAGACTGTGTACTCAGCCGAATGACTAGAGCGAAACAAACCAAAGAACGAGCCGATCGCAAACGAGCTCGCTGAAGAACCGTTGCAATTGCTTTCTCTCTGAGTTTTTTCGCTAAGTGTGAGTGAGAGCGACACTTATTATGTTGAGTTGCGAGCTGCGAGTTGCATATGTATGTATGTACATCTATGCAAATGCAGCTGAAGCGCCAGCCAACACGATTGATTGGTCATTTGCCTATGTTGGGCCCACCAATCAGCGCTCCGTCCAACATTTATGAGCTGCCATTTGCGAGAGATAGATTAGCTTGTAAGAGATTTTAAAGAGATTTCTGACATTCATATCATTACTTCGTCTGCGTGGTAGCGATTGAACATAAACATCTAGCTAGCTAATGCTCATTAATGCAGCTGCTCGTGAATTGGTAGCTCTGCAAATTAACTCAAACTGAGTCTTATACTTTTGTATTAGCGGACAGCTCGAAGGCCGAGGCCGAAAAGTAGACTTTGTGTGACAATTTAATAATACTAATAAAGTGACAAACAGATGGACAGAGCGACATGGCCATCTCCAGTCAGCACCTATTAGATCAGTTACACCTGTTGCATGTCCTTCAACAAAATCAATATGCCCCAAATTCGCACTCTCGATGGGTTCAGGGTAGACAGATAAATAACTTTTAATCTGTTAAATAAGTTGGCGCTGTGCATGAATATCTCTTTTGTATACAGTTTCATTTCTATTTATTTGTTTGTGGCAAATGGGAAATTCTTGCTCGCAGTAGGCTGGACAGGCCAGGCAAATGCTTAGACAGTTGACTTCATTCAGAATCCAGTTCAGACTGGAGAATGAGCGAGCTCAGAGTCACATCGACAACATGAAAAATAAATATAATTTTGTGGCATTTGTTTTCTTTGCTCTATTTGCTGGCTCCCTGGCCAAGAGCTTTGGTGTGCCGGAAGCGGAAAGACGTGGCTACTATAACTATGATGACGATGATGGCGAACGCCCTGTGGTAAGACCGCGTCATGCCAAACAGCTTGACCATGGAAGGCGCACTCTGCGTGAGAGGCAGATAGAGAACAATCGTTGCTTGGAATTTTCCGCTGCTGATAATTTTTTGGATGCTGCGGAAAAGCAGAGCGAACAAATACAACTGGAAAAACTGGAGGGAAACAACGATGATGAAAGCTATATGGATGACAATGCTGATGCTAAGGTCGATGGCAATGATGTCGACATCGACGGCATTGACTATCCGCCCGTTGAGCATTCGCTCAGCTCAATGAACAACGAATTGAAGCTGCGCGAATTAGTCAAGGGGCACAATCTACCCAGAGGACAGTGGGTGCGCAACAGGAGCAAGAACAAGCTAAAGGACTTCGACTATAACAATGAGCCGCATGACGAATATGAGGATCAGCCCCAGTACGGTCCATGACTCAAGATGAACTCTTATATTTTATGTTAAAAAACAATTTCGAGTCAATAAATAAATAGCTGAAATAGCTAAGAATTCGTGTGAATTGTGACATTTTGATGTCTGCCAGTTGACTTGGTAGAAAATCCTAATCCTAGCTGAAGACTTAAATATGTACACGCTTTTATATGACTATGTATGTATATGTGTGTGTGTGTATATATAGACGATGTGTTGAATCTTTTGTATAGCATGAAATGTTTATATGTTTATATACTTAGCCAACAGTTAAGCTATGATAAACTCTTGGCTACGTTGGAATCGGATTTCAAATAATTCAATTTAAGTCAGAGCTTGCAAAAAGCATTTTATTATTTTATTAGTTACGCTCTGATCACGAAATCAACCTACAAGAAATCTTACTCAGTCGCCCTCGCTCTCGCTCTGAGCAACAGACTTTGGTTCTTTTCGTTTTTGTTTTCGGTTGAACTATTCGAACGAACATCGTTTAGAGAGAGAGAGAGAGAGACAACTGACATTCGCCCAATGCGGCTTGGTAATGCAGCAATTAGTCAGAAAGGTAATGCAAAATGTCTTCACATTCACCTTCACATACTCATACATGCACACAAACAAGTGTTTAGCGAACACACTTCTCTCATGCATACCAATACATATACAACAGACTTGCTTCAGTTCGCTCAGCCGAACGGTTGGAGAACGACGAGAGCGAGCCGATCGTAAACGAACTTGTTGAAGAAGCGCATCTGATTGGTTGCGTAAAGTGTGAGCGTAAAGTGTGAGAAAGACAGAGATGTAAAGACTAGAAACGGTAGCTTTAGTAAATGAGAACACATGTAAATACATGCTCAAGCGCAGCCGCTGCGTAGCAAGCAGAGCTTGTGCTAATGTATGTATGTGTGAATGTGTTACTTCATGTGCATATACAGAGTACTGTTGCTTGCCTAACAGGAGGCCTACTGCCTATCATATATGTATGCACATATTAATTGTTCTCCTTTGCCAATGCCCAATGGGCACAATCTTGATTATCACACCTAACGCCAGTCAAAAATACATACATACATACAAGTAGCTCTCGCTTTTTCCAGCTATTTCCATTCTTGGCCGTAGACCTCTGCGCTTTTTCAGCTGAATGAGCGAGTCAAGCGAAACACAAGCAACATGACAAGCACGTACGCTAAACATCAATGCAGTACACGCATATCGACTATTTGCCGAGATTCGCTTAATGGGTTCATAAACACGATAGGCACGCACGAGGCACGAATTTGTAGTGCTGCACTTAAAACAGATCACGCGCTTATTGGAGCTCTTCACTCACACACAATGCGTCTCCGTTGCTCCGCTCGAAAGGATTCTTCCGGCCATCGAATGAACTTCAATGTCCAGTCAAATCATTTGGACGCTATTTTACCGACAGCCGCGACAAATTGGCAAACGTGAATGTTGTCAGGCGTTGCTGACAAATGGGATTGTCTTCCAGCCAGCTGCCAACTGCATTGTGCAATGCATCTGTGTGTGTGTGTGTGTATGTGTGTGAGAACAATGGAAAAGGATTTGCAGCGAATTGCACAGCCTTGCTATTGTCACGAAATGCACACGAGTGTGTGTGAGCTGTGTGTGTGTATGTGTGTGTGTATGTGTGTGTGTATGTGTGTGTGTGTGTGTGCTCTGCTATTCGCCTACGAGCATGTGGTTTACGTATACGTGTGGGTATATACCCCTCTCTCTCCGTCTCCCTCTCCATCTCTCTCTCTATTTCGCTCTTTGTGTGTGGGCGGCCATGTTTGCCAGCTTGCCGCTTGAGTTCTTTGGAAATCGCTCAAAGCCATTTTCAAATTGTTTTCGCAATCACAACAAAATCGATTTGTAAATATTCGCTATTAACTTAAGCTTTACAACACAGCTACATGCATACACACACACACAGGACGGCCACGCCCACTTCACACACACACACACACACACACATGTCTGTATGACATAAAGTGTT
Organism: Drosophila buzzatii; assembly: GCA_035045845.1. Taxonomy (NCBI): domain Eukaryota; kingdom Metazoa; phylum Arthropoda; class Insecta; order Diptera; family Drosophilidae; genus Drosophila; species Drosophila buzzatii. The sequence goes on from JAWNOS010000596.1 coordinate 14,001,404, forward strand.
CTTATCGCTCTTTTGTCTACTCATCGGTTCTTGGCCTGGCCGCGCCTTGCTCTGCCTGCATTTGACGAGCTCGCGTCGCCTCGCCTCGCCTCGCCTCGCCTCGCCTCGCCTCACATCTTGGCCGACAATTACAGCTCGAGTTTCATAGCCAAAAACAACTTGAAGGCTGCTGGAACATGTCTCGACAATATTGTCTAGCTTACGCCTGAATATTGTGATTTATATTTGCTGATAAGCGCAATTTCGCAATCGATTTGTAAACGCAACTGTTTCGCTTGCAATCGGGCGCCTTCTGGCCCAGCTTCCACATGCGCTTCGGCTTCAGACGCTTATTGTTTTTTTATATAGCTGGATTTGAGTTTATCCGCGAAAATTGTTTATTGCTGGCATTTTTTTTTTCTGTGTTTCAGCGAAATTCCTAGCCTGACAAAATATAATACCCGAAAGTTTTTTCATATATTGATATCAAATATGCATAGGCAAAGACATTGACAGAGAGTTGGGAGGGTTTATTTTGAAATATTATTTAAATTGTCATTTTTTTACTGGATATTAATTGAATAAATGCAAAAAAATTATGTATTTTTAATTGCTTGAAAAAGAAAAACTCACAGAGCAATCAAACAGTCATCAAACTTTACATTTTTTTATAAACCTTAAGAGTGAATGCTGATATAAATGAAAATATAATACGTATACATATATGAAAATAAAATAAATATTAAAAATATCTTATTTTTAAATTCATAAAAACGGAGGGTATTACAGAAGAGTAATCAATAAGTTATCATAAATTTAAAAAATACTAAAATAAAAAAAAATTAAATGAATAAATTTAAATTCAAATAAAAAAAGTAAATACGAATTTTAAATTCATAAATTTAAATAAACCTTTAAAAAGAAAAAAATAAATAAATAAATAAATAAATTTAAATAGTGCTCACATAAAAATCATTAATTAATTAATAAAATTAGCAGTGAGTAAACGTTTTTTTTTTTTTTACAAAAGATTAAAAAAAAAACTTAAAAATATTAAATTATACAAATATAAAAAAATACATATGTTATGATATTTATTTTTTATTTTTTTACATTCTTCAAATATTTAAATGCTGTGAATGCTTATATATAACATATAACATTTGTATATACAAAATAAAATAACTAATATAAAAAATTGTTATATATAATTATTATGAAAATTAAATTAAAATTATGAAAATTTAATTTATTATAAAAATTATTACATATAATTATTTTTATTATAATTGAGAAAATTGTATACAATATAAAATAAAAAATGTTTAAAAATAAAGTGCTGCCAAAAGTTATATAAAATGATAAATAATTTTTCCAAAATAAAAGCAATTTTCAGCGTAATCAAAGTCATCAAACCTAATATCAATTAGTATATATATTTATACCTACAGCAGCGCTGGCAATCAGCTTGATTGTGAATCAATTGCTAACCTCATCTATTACTCAACCAATCGCAATTAACTATGACTTGCATTCACTCACTCATTCACTCATTCACTCATTCATTCAATCATTCATTCATTCATTAGTGCTGACATTGGGCAGTCAGAGCCACACGCTGTCACTCTGACATTTTGGCCACAATTATTTGATGGAATTAAATGGCAGCCAGCTTGGATGGCTTTATTAAAATTGAAAATGTGCGCTATGTGCGGCTGTTTAATAAAAAAAATGTCTAGCATAGCTGCGGCACAACATGACGTATACTTGATGATGATGCTGCTTAGATGTTTCATTGTTTTTGTTGTTGTGTGGCAGCCTGACTCTAGCTCTGCCTAGCTGGCTGGCTACATCATAAATATATCTTTAAAGCTCGCCACGTGAATTATAAGCAGAAAATATTATGGAACTTAACTAACCTTGCCAGGAACGCCGCAACGCCAAGCGCGTTGCAGGTTGCACTTGAGCTGTGTGTGTGTGTGTGTGTGTGTGTGTGTGTGGGTATTTTTGTCAGTTTTGCAGCAAGGTCGAGCTGTGGGTAACGCTGGTGAACTTGAACTTTTGTCAGGCCAAGACTAAAGCAGTTGCTTCTGCTGCTGTGGCTTTAATTACGGCAGACAGCACCTGACGCTAACCTTTTGGCCCAAGAGCTGCTGCACCCACGCGCAATTAGACACAAAGCGAGATTGGAGTGGGAGCGTGTGAGGGCTGAGATGGTGGCACAAATTCTTTACACGCTCGTCGCATAAATTGTCATGCACAGAAATTTGTGCATACTTTGAGGCGGCTGGCACGCATAATTCTATTCCATTTTGCGCTATTTACTTAAGAGGCGTAAAACTTTGCCGGCTCGGCAACGGAACGACATGACAGCTCCAGTGCGAACAGCACAACGACTCACAGCAACGAATGCCGCACCGGCATAATCATATTCATGACAATATAATGGCATCGTTAGATAGCTCTGGCCCTGCCAATGCCTGGCAATGGTTCCAGGCGCAGGTAAACCAACCCAGCGAGATGTCACTTTGCCGCCGGCTGTCCATTAGCCACGAACAGCACAAAAGAGACTTTTGTCTTATGACTACGACTACCTACTTGCTGCTTGAACTTATCCGAGCTGCTGCTGCTGCTGCTGCTTCACATTAAACCGCATTAATCATCATAACTGAAAGAAGATTGCCGCCGCTTGCCACTAGCCAAAGTAGAACGGAGACATTGTGAATTCAAAGCCAAAAGATTAGATTGAGACTGAAATTTTGTATATATTTTACAGATGAACAACAACAGATTGAACTGATGTAAGAGAGAAGGACAAAGAGTGAGAGAGAGAGAGACAGAGAGTGAGAGAGAGAGAGAGAGAGAGAGAGAGAGAGAGAGAGAGAGAGAGGGAGAGTCATAGAAACAAGAGAGAATCTGTGAAGAGCTTTATTTAAAGGGAGTAAAAGAAAGAAATCTTCATTTTGAGAGAGACAGATACAGAAAGAGGGAGAAAGAAAGAGAGAGAGAGAGAGAAAGAGAGAGAGATAGAAACAAAAAAGAGAATATAGAGAGAGAGAGAAAGGTAAGAAAAGAAAGAAAGATGGAGAGGAACTGAGAAAGCGTAAGAGTTAGAGAGACTAAGGAAGAGAAAGAAAGATTGGGGGAAATAACGAAAGACAGAAAGAGGGAGACAAAGAGAAAGAGAGGGGGAGAGAGAAATTAATACAAGAGAGGAAGTATGTGAAGCAAATTTTTATTTAGAAATATAGAAAGAGAGAGAGAGAGATAAAAACAACAGAAAAGAGCGAGTAGGAGCGAGAAGAAAAGAAAGAAAGATAGAGACAAAGAACGAAAACGAGAAATGGCATAGGAGTTAGAGAGAGTAAGGGAGCAGAAGAACGATATAGAGAAATAACGAAAGATAGCAATCGGGAGTTAATTGTTAGAAACAGTAGAGAGGAGAGAAAGAGAAAGCGAGAGAGAGAGAGAGAGAGAAAGCGAAAGAGAGAGAGAAAGAGAGGGCAAGGAAAAGAAATAACGAAAGGGAAAGATCGAAAATGATAAATAGAAAGAAAGACATGGAAAGACAGAGAGAGAAAGAGAGAGAGAGGGAGAGAGAGAGAGCGATAGAGCGATAGAGCGAAAAGAAGGAAAGAAGGAAAGATAGAAAGTAAGAGCGAAAGAGTGAAAGAAAAGGAAGAAATAGAACGATATACTGATATAAAGAATTATAGCGAGAGGAAGAAAGAGAGAGAGAGAGAGAGAGAGAGAGAGATAGACAGACAAAAAGGAAGAGAATGAATGATAGACAGAAAGGAAAACAGAGAGAGAGAGAGCGACAGAGAGAGAGAGAGAGAAGGAGAGGGAGAGGGAGAGGGATAGATATAGATATAGACAGACAAAAAGGAACAGAATGAATGATAGGCAGAAATGAAAATAGAGTGAAAGCGATAGAGCGAGAAGGAGTTAATATGTGAAAAATCTTGACATTGACATTGACATTGGCTTGCATTGACATTGCCTTGCACTTCATAGAGGATTATATCTAATCCAAATTCCACCCAACTTTCCTTTCAATTTCCCATTATCATTTCAATAACAAGTAATAATTTTTTAATCCTCTCTCATGCTACTCTAGTGCTCTATCATACTCAGTACCTGAGTTCTTGCAATGCTTTGTAAATTCTCATTAGTCTGCTAAGCATTCTCATTGCCACCGCTGAGCCTTCTCCACTTGCACATATCTAGTATTCCCATTCTGATTGCTCATCAACATATCTGGCTATACATGTCAATAGGGAATAGACACATGTCTATGATAGATCTTTGCACATGCCAATTTAGGCTTCTCCATCCATGCTCTGCCCATGCTCCATATCGAGCGCATATATTCATACGTATGCACATGTGGTTCCCATGACACAGTTGACTAATTCGACGGCTGCTGCTCCTCAGCTCGCCGGCATTTGCTTTGATAGCCTGCTGATATGAGTGAGCCGAGCTAAGCGGCTTAACTATTGTAATGCCCAAAGCGTGGCTGAGTAGTTTCTGCCATACACTAAGCGCATTAAATATGCCAGAAAACATAAAAAAATAAAAATAAAATAAAAAATAAATCAAAGAGTGCAGCTGTCGCTTCTCAGCACATATTTATTAAATAATTGAATTTTTAGCTTCAGCTTGGGCTTGTGTTGATCCATGGAAGACAATTCAAATTGAAGTCAAGCAGCAGATGCCCAACTGAGCTTAGCTTACATTAATATGAATCAAAATGAGAGCGAGAGAGAGAGAGAGAAGCAAAGCTAAATGCTGCTCAAATATTAAGCATACGCCATGTGGCACACAGCGCAAAGAAAATACCAAAGAAAAAGGAAAAAAAAAAGGAGAAAAAAAATCAACAAGAAAACTCAAACTAAAACTCAATAAATTATTAATATATTGCCTATATATATTGATATGGATAATTATTATATAATTAGCTTAACAATTTGCACTTACCGAATGCTGCATCATCAATGTTTAGTATATTATTTTTTGGTGTACATTTAGTATTTTTTTTTTATTATTATTGTAGTTGTTGTTGGTTTTTTGGTATTTTTTAATAGACACAGATACACACACAAGTACATAAAGTATATATTGAATTGATTGAATGTATATTGGGTATATATATATATATATGAGTTGTTGTTGTGTGTGTGTGTGTGTGTGTGTGCGTGTGGGGGGAATAGAAGAGAAAAAAGAATAATTTATATTTTAAAATGATTGCATATTAAAACTTTTGTTATATATATATATGTGTGTATATATATAAACAACATATGTATGGTTATCATTTATAACTGTATCTCTCTGTCTGTGTGTGTGTGTGTGTGTGTGTGTGAGTTAAGCAAGCAAGATGATAGCGCAGTAGATAAAAGCAAATACACTAGAGATTAAGGCAACTACACATACATATATACGTACATATATCTATGGAGAGATAGCAACATTTTCCACTTACCTGCGCCAAAACAAAATCTAATAAAGCACAAAGCAACTGACAGCTAGAAATGGCCAAGCCATGGCCGAAACGCCAGCAGGCATTGCCATTGCCATTGCCAACTGTTAAACGCTGACATCTATTGATTTTGACAATAAAAAAAATGGGGGGAGGGGGGTAAAGCACAAAAACTTTATTTGATTGTTTGGCACCCGCAACCCGTTCACATATATATGTGTGTGTATGTATGTATTTGGCTCTAGGGTCGTTGGGAGCAGAGCTGCCTGCCATTGCCACAATCAGCTTTAACTGCTCTGCCATATTGTTGGATATATTTTACATGCCAACGATGCACGCTCTCTCTCGCTCATCTTAATGTGTGCGTGTGCGTGTGTGTGTGAGGCCTGCGGGTGCCTGTTGCCACAACCAAATGTCACGTTTCGTTTTTATTTCAATTTGCAATGTGAGAGCGCTGAACAAATCTGATTTTGAACTCAATCAAGCTTGACGCTCTAGGCAAACGGTTACGCCATATTGTGCAGCTTCCACATGTGTGTGTGTGTGTGTGTGTGACCATGGCAACAGCAGCAGCAGCAACAAGAACAACTTGGCCAGCATCTAATTCGATTAACGTGCACAAAACACTCAATGCGACAGTTAGTCACTCAGTCAATCAGTCAGTCACTCAGTCAGCTCTCTGTTTCCCCAGAATTGTCTGCTGCCAGTTCGATTCATCAATTATGCGACAGTTGTTGCATTTGTTGCATGCGCTGCTTAGATAAGAGAGTAAATAGCTCTGCGCTGCCTAAATTGCATAACGCCCAGGGGCCACGCCCTTTTTGGCCGCATGCAAGTTGTCAGCAGAGGCACTTGGCTAACAAATGCCGAAACAACTTGAAGCCACATTTTGAGCTCCTCTGATGGGAGCGCAGCTGCCGATGCGTAAGATTATAAAATTTCGTTTACCTTTATGGCAGTCGCAGAGGCAGCCACAATGTACAAGCTGCACACATATATATATGTATATATATAAAACTGTCGAAAAGGCAGGCAGGCTAAGCAAACATTTCCAACACATTTCTCAAGCGATCTGAATATGCTCGCTATTCCAGTGCTTATCTGCCCAACAATCGCTGCCTCTCGCTCTCATGCATAACTCAACTTGAGCTAAAAGCACAATCTACAGTACATATACATATATGTATATACATTTACATATATGTGTATATATATATACATATATGTATGTCTCCATAAAAATCCAAACACTCAAATGTGATTTTAACAAGTCTAAATGATAATTTATAAGATAAAAACCAATATTTAATAATAAAAATAAATTTTAAAAAATAAATAAATAAAAATAAAACAATAAATTTATTCCTTGTATTTTTAATTATTTATTTATTTTTTTTTTTAATTATATATAAAATTAGAATATCATAAAATTACAATAATATGATTATCCTATGATTAGGGGTCTGCCTGATCCGTCAATTGGTCCAGGATAAATGCAACTTGAGGCCTCTTCAATTCATACTGATTTATTGTCTAACAGCAAGCGCAGCTTGCACATTAGAGAATGCATCTAAGTGCGATCAGTGGGAGAGCGAAACTCCTATGCTCGCTCTTACAGCAATCACAGTTGCTCTGCACACTGGTTACAATCTTATTTATATTACAATTCAATATCATATCTATACAATTTTCAACACACAAGAGGGCATGTCTTCAAATGCCTTCACAATGATATTAGCTAACAACGTTTACAAGTTTTTATCTAATTAAATTTTTCTTAACACATTTAATTTAAAAAGACATTTTTTAAATTATGAATATCTAAAGCAAAAATAATCAAAATATAATCTTTAAATATGATTAAAAAATAATATTTAAAATTAATAATAACATTCAATATCAACATTTGAGTTCAATATTTTTGTGCAAAACAATTTATAAAAAATTTAATATTTTAACAAATTTAATTGTTTAAAATATTCCCATATTTAATATAAAATATTTATATTACAATAAAAATTTGCCAAATAAAAACAACAATAATGTAATCAAATTAAATAATTGTTAGGCATATTTAAATTGTTTTTAATTTATGAATTTTCAATAATCATAAATAATGAAAAATAAGTACACTACGTCAAATTGTGTTCAATAAATATTTTAATAATAATAAATAAATACACTTAAGAGAATTGTGTTTAATAAATATATCAATAATCATAACTAATTAAAAATAAATACATTTCGTCAAATTCTGTTTAATAAATATTTTAATAATTATAAATAAATATATTTCTTTAAATTGTGTTTAATAAATATTTTAATGTTTATAAATAAAAACACTTCATTAAATTGTATTTTATTTATTTAACTAAATAAATTGTATTTAATAAATATTTAACTGAATATTTTACGACAATTTGCACAAGAAAAAGCTAAAGCATAAACCCTTTTCGCCCTGCATTTTGTTTTATTTAATTTATTTTTTTATTTTATTTTTTATTTTGTGCTCTTGTGGCATTTCGATGTAAAAAATGCTTTTCAACTTTGGACTGAATGCTGAGAGCATAGACAAATAATACACGCATTCTTTGAAGGCTTCCTTCGGTTGCCCATGTTTCAGCAGGTCAGGTGAATGCTGCTGCTGCTGCAACAGAGAGACCGAGAGAGAGAGAGAGACAGAGAGAGAGACAGCGAGAGAGAGAGAGAGAGAGAGAGAGACAGAGAGAGACAGAGAGAGAGAGAGAGAGAGGGCAACCACACATATTCAAGGAATATAAAATAAATAGCATATTACATTCCAGGCTGTGATTTGCTTTGTCGTGGGCACAAGTGCAACTATTTTCGGACTGAGACTAAACTGAATTCTGCTCTCTTTGAAAGCATTTGCTATTGATGATTGACTGATGCGATGATTGACTGACTGATGCGCACTACTCGCATGCACAATATAAAATGTATAAAGAGAAAATAAATCAAAAATATATGTATATATAATTCATATATAGCATGACAATTAATAATTGATATTTTCCATGAATTTGTAAGCTACGAAATCGATGTGACAGTCAAAGGCAAGGCAGAGACTAGCTAAAGGCATTCATGCAATTCGAGTCGCAGGCAAAGCCGAGTGGAAAGCATTTCAATATATACTTACATGTGGCTGTGTGTGTGTGTGCAGATTTCCATGTGAATTTATACAAGAGAAGCAAAAGAGAAGAAAATAAACGGAAAAGAATGTGAACATGTTGCCGACTTTGCATGGGAATGCAGCTGCTTTCCCTTGCCTTTTCCGCCTCTTGCTGAAAGGCTGCAACGGCAGCTGCTTTGCCAAAAAATTCTATTTTCATTTTTATGGTTTACATAATCAGATGGCTGCACTTGCCACTTGCCACTTGCCACTTGCCACTTGGCACTTTAATGAGCTTGTTTCACATGCTCTCGCCCCACAGCCATTGGCATTGTCCTTGAAAGCGACCGTAAAAATAAAATATTAAAAAAAAATAAAACGAAAAGGAAAGAAATTATATTTCAAATTAAAATTAATAAAAAGCATAATTTGAATGACCCTAAAATACTTGCCTTTTTCTCTTTCTTCTCTTTTTTGGTGTGTTTTGTTGCTGCTCTTATCTTAATTGGTTCGTTCACCTGCTCCCTTTCGGGAGCCGGAGTTAAATTGAATTGAGGCAGCTCATTATTGGACGGCACTTACCTGCACACGTACGGCTGCTGCAGTTTAGTGTACGGCAATTTATCGCAGCTGCCAGCAGCTGCAGCAGTTGAAGGCAGCTGCGATAAGCTCAGCTGTGCAGCTCAAGTTTCGCTCGCTCGAAAGCTAAGCTACCAATTAACACGAATACGTGGGCGAAGCTTAAGAACCAACGGGATGTGCTATATATAACTATTAGAGGACTGCTTGAGTTCACTCACAGCACACGTAAAACTGAATGTATTCGAATGAATTCAGCTGATTGAGTGCGAGGCACACAATGCATTGAATGTGCATGAGTGAGACAACACACTGTGCCTCATAACTAACGGCATTCAACCAAATGAGCGAGAATAAATAACTGTGTAAAACGAAATGAAAACTTGGTCCAAGCCGAACACATTCGAATGTATTCGAGTTGTCTCGAAAACTCTTCATCTTCTTAGTAAGAAGCATGCACTAAAGACAGTCGCGACTTTTGTCTGAAGAATCAAAAAATAAAGCCATTAAGACATTTTATAGATTGCTCTAAGCTCAGACTAAATTAGATTTAAAGAGTTATTAGATGAGTAAAAATTATTCTTTGTTATTTAGTTATTTGTTTGCGTTTTAATAAATTTCTGTTTTATTTTTTGTAATTATTCCCTGAACCCATTGAAAATGGGAACTCAGGTTATAATGGTTTTGTGAAAATGTATGTAATAGGCAGAAGGAGACGTTGCAGACCCCATAAAGTATATATATTCTTGATCAGCAGAACAAAATAAGTTGATTGAGCCCTGTCCAGTTGTCCATCTGTCCGTCTGTCCATCCGTCCGTCCGTCCGTCCGCATGAACGTTGAGATTTCGGAAACTACAAAAGCTAGAGTGCTGAAATTTCACATGAACACCTGTATATTAGCTACGCAGTACGAATTTATTTTGTTTTTTTTTTTTTTCGATAACTCATATCGATAAAAAATCGAAAATTTGTTTCCATTTTTTAAGTTTTTTGGGCATGTTGAAGAATGATCTCGAGCAAAACTCAACATCATTATCATCTTTGTAGAAATAAGCATTAGACGTAACTGTAAAATCAGTCGTTGACTGTTCAAGCATTTTCAATAGAACAAGAAAACGAATGCTCTGGATTGTGTACATTTGTACATAACATACATACATACATACAGAACAGCAAGCGTTAAAGCATACGAAAAGAGACATCCCGAATATTCTATGTATAAGTGAAGTAGCGTAGGAAGAAGACATCTAGAAGATTCCTTATGTAAGAGAATGAAGTATAAAAGCATGCTGTACATCGAGCATTGTATCAATTTTGTTGTGCAAGATCAGTTATGAAAGTGTCGGCTCAGTTAAGTTGAAAAACGTCGCGTTGTGTACTTGCTACTTATAATTTAATTTTGATTTTATTAAATAAACTTGTGTTGTGCACCTACATTTACAAAACTGCGTGTTTTGATTTATATCAAGAGAGAAAAAAACCTCAACAGGGCATAACTTCTACACCGCTTTAGCTAAAGACTTCAAATTTGTATATTTAGATAGATATTATGAATACGCAGATTATGTAAATTTCAGATTTTGGTTGCCACGCGCCCTTCGCCCCCAATTTCAAATACTAGAGACTTCTAATTTGGCTCATAGATACATTTAGATACTCTTAATCTAGTCTGCAAAATTCATTTACAATTTCGTTCATCTAGAAATGGAGTTAGAAGCGTTCAGCCCAACCCACCCCAAGCCACGGCAGCAACTGCGCGGTTAGCAGAGCGCGCGCTTATACGTGCGTAAAGAAGAAGAGTATCACTTTTTTTGGGTTCAGGGTATCTCGTAGTCGAGCCGTCTCGACTAGAGCTTTCTTACTTGATTTTTCCTTAAATTAAATTGATATTTGTTTTTTCTTTTATATTATGTCTTGCTAAAAAAAATTGTTGCAGCGCGTATAATGGACGAACCACGCCCCTTTTGTTTCAAATTTAGTTCTAAATGCCTTATTATATAATCAAAAAAAATTTCAACTCGATATCTCAACTGTAACTATTTTTGACCGCTCTCGCCATACAAGCGCAATCACTGCGAGTCGTTGGCTGTGCCAGAGATTCCCAGAACAAGAGACCCAGAATATTATTGTCTTGTGTCTTGTTAAACACTGTTTTAAATATTTATTTAAGGCATTTATTTAGACTAGATTTATATGCTTTTTTTTTAAAAGAATATGCCTACAATCGTATATTACTTTGAAAGCCTTGCTCATATATTCAATATAACAATGCATCTCTCCTTTCATAAACCTAGCTACATATGTATATGCCCAACAATAAATTCATTCATTGTGTTACTTTTTAGCATATTGCGAGTCTTTGCTTTGCATAGCGTATAAATATTTATTGTTTGCCTTTTATTTTCATTTATTATATGCATATACCCAAAAATATTTGCTGAAATACGCTTTTCATACAATTTACTTCTTGGAGCCAAAGATTTAGTGGAAAAACTCGTTACCTTTTGGCCATTGACGTCATTGATGCAGTTGTGCAGGCTTAAGACCGTGTTCTGTGAGGCAAAGCGCAATTAGCAAGAAGAAAAACTTGGCACTCTCAAAACGGAGCAATGAAAAAGGAAAATGAAAATGAAAAAGAAAATGAAAAGAAATTCAAATTTCTTAATTGTTGCGAAGTTCGCAGGCAACCAAATTGAAATACAATGATTGATGGCAATTTATAGCATGAATATACAAATATATATAAATTCATATATATATAAATGTGTATATACCTTAGATGCAGTGATGGGCGTGGCTGGCTGTGCTGGAATCGTTTACAATTCATTAATGACTACGATACTTACGCGTGTGCGGCGAAAGCTAAGCAAATCGGCAATTGAATAAATATATAGAAATAGATATATATATATATAAATGTAGATTTATATATATCAAGTATATAGGCAGAGTAAAGGTGGATCATAGCATACGTATGCCAGCAGCGAGCTGTTGCAACTACATACTGAGTCAGTTAGGAACTAGAAGTTAGAGCTAAGAGTTAAGTTGGATAGAAAGCTAAGAGAACTGTGTGGTTGAGTGTAATGGAAATATGAGAGATGTAAAATGGAAAATCGAAAATCGAAAATACTGCCAGAGAAAAAGTGTTATATATGTGTTGTATGTAGGACTAAAATATGTGACACGAAGCATTACTCAAGCAGCTGAACAAGTGGAAATGCGAAAGCCAAGTCAAATATTTGGTTAGCTAATATGCGCGCCAAGGAGAAAGTTGTGAGCGCAGCAAATACATACATATAGATGTATATAGTATGCACTATATATACATACATATATATTCATATATATATTGTGATCTAGTTGTCACGCATTTTGCTACTTAGTTCAGTTTAGTTGTGAAATATTCAAGTATTTGCATTGCTTTCAGCAAGCTGTTTGTTTGTGTTTGTTTGTGCTTTGTCGTTTGGTTCTTGCTTGCTCTTTTTCTTTTTTCAAATTGCATTTTGTTGTTGTCCTTGTTGTTGTTGTTGTTGTTGTTGTTGTTGTTGTGGTTGTACTCACCCCAATGCGGCCCAGCAGCAGGGCATCCATTTCGCCGCCATTTTGTGCCACCGGCACTGTGGTTATCACGGATATGGTCGGCTCCTGTTGCACACTCAAGTCGACCGACATGTTGTCTTACAGATACTATATATATCGTTGGCTATATACAGTTGATTGCATATATATAGACTTGTTACGTTGCCTTGATAACTTGTTGCTGTTATTGTTGCTCGTTGTTCTCTTAGCTTTAACTATTGCTATTAGTTATTATTATTATTATTCATTTATTGTTATTGTTGTATTTCACAAAACTGAAAAGCCACAATCGCCTTTAATTGACTTGCTCTATAAATAGTTTCTACTCATTGTATCGATCGAGTCGACCGGCTACACCCGCTTGGAAATCATGTTACATGTGCTCTAGCAATGCCAGCTAACTCGACTAGCCTGTGCATAAATAGTATATATTGTATATATGAGCGTCGAATGTCGTTCGCAATTCGCTTAGGGCTGGCGCTAATTAAAGTTTAGGCACTGGGAAAAGTTAGGTGACACATGCACATTGCCCTCGGAGCGCATTTGGCAAACACGTCTGTCAATAAACACCGGAAGACATATGACAAGAGTCAACGCAACATCGAGCTGAGGGCTGAGTTGCCATTGCCATTCGTGTCGAGAGGTGTGGCTACCGTTGCTGACGTATTGAAATTTCCATTTGTTATGGCAAGGTAAGAAATAAAAAGAGAACACGAAAAACAACAACAAAATGCGCCATAGCTTGCCATGCCACACGCGTCGTATGCGCAATTTGTAAGCGTTGAAATTGGTATTAACGGAATTACACGCGCTTTACGAGCAGTCAGCAGCATGGGGCACTGCCAGGTGACAACGCGCGAGAAAGGCGAAATTCTCTACACACACACACGTATATAGTATTCTCATATATATCTATATATATGTACAACACATGAACTGCGACGATGCCCGCCAAGTTGTCAGCGTTATAAAGAGCATAAAATGTTATTATTATTATATGCATTTATGGGTTCTCTTATTTAAATTACTGCAGCCTCGATATGAGCACAAATAAACGCACGAAATTACTTTTCAAATCAATGGAAAAGCAATTTCAATTTACATTAATTCCTCAAAGTCGCTTTATAAAGTTCGCAAACTTTCGATTATCTCTCAATGATTTGAAAACCAAATATGCTTTAAGGGTAAACTCATCGAAAGTGCTTGACTAGGAGATGCCCTGCATCGAGAGTGGCTGACTAGGAAATACTTTTTATCGAGAGTGCCTGATTAGGAAATGACTACGAGATGCCCTGCATCGAGAGGGTCTGACTAGGAGATACCCTGAATCGAGAGTGCTTGACTAGGAAATGCTTTTAATCGAGAGTGCCTGACTAGAAGATACTCTGAATCACGAGTACCCGACTAGGAAATGCCCTGAATCGAGAGTGCATGACTAGGAGATACTCTGCATAGTATGCCATGCTACAGTTGCTAATATTCTTGCCATCTCACATGCTCTATCCTATTCCTGCCCCAGTAAAACTCTCTGAATCGAAACTTTATTTTTCCAATTTATATTTTATTATTTTATTTTTAATTTTTTAACTTTTGCAATTTATATTTCATTTTATTATTAATTTTTTTTATTATTTTTTATTTTTCTAATTTATATTTTGTTATTTCATTATTAATTTTTTTTACTATTTTTTTTATTTTTTTTTTATTTTTTTTATTTTTTTATTATTTTTTATTTTTGCAATTTATATTTCATTTTATTATTAATTTTGTTATTATTTTTTATTTTTACAATTTATATTTTAGTATTTTATTATTAATTCTTTTATTATTTTTATTTTTACAATTTATATTTTATTATTTTATTATAATTTCTTTTATTATTTTTTATTTTTACAATTTATTATTTTATTATTAATTCTTTTATTTTTTTATTTTTACAATTTATTATTTTATTATTAATTCTTTTATTATTTTTTATTTTTGCAATTTATATTTTATTATTTTATTAATTCTTTTATTATTTTTTATTTTTGCAATTTATATTTCATTTTATTATTAATTTTTTTATTATTTTTTATTTTTACAATTTATATTGTATTATTTTATTATTAATTCTTTTATTATTTTTTATTTTTCAAATTTATATTTTATTATTTTATTATTAATTCTTTTATTATTTTTTATTTTTGTAATTTATATTTCATTTTATTATTAATTTTATTATTGTTTTTTTTTCCCATTTATAATCCTTGTAAGAATCTGCAGTTTTGTCAGGCTCAACTTCATCGAATATAGACTTTAATCGCTTGCTAAATTCTCTCTCGCTTATTTCAAAGATTCTCGATTAGTGTTGCAGCCACACACAATGCAACAAAACCAATATACCCTGCCTAGAGCCATGGCCATCATTCAGCTTTAATTGCAAATATATACAAATTAAAAATAAACATTTCACTTGAATGCAATGCATAATTGAATGTTATTAAATTGATTCGATTATGGAAATTATAATATTTTAATTACAGTTTTTTTACAGAACAATTTTGTTTTATTAAGGATTTTGGTGGGGCGAAGTTCTTTAGCTTTCGCATGCAATGTTTTCAATGTCATATTTATACAATAAGTATTTATTATTGATAAACTGCGAGTATAAAATTTGGAATATGTATGCCTAGGGGCAAAGCGTGCTCTCTCTTCATCTCCATCTCGCTCTCTCAAATGCACCACACTATTGTTAATCAAATTGTAACTTCCTCTTGCCTCTACACTAACCCAATTGTTCTTGACACCAGCTACGCCGTGTTCGCAAAAAGTTTCTATAATATGGATGAGGTGCTGTGGCTGCGGCTGTCAGATGATTGACATAATTGCCAGCGAATTGTCCAATCAATTGAAATTGAAATTGAAATTGAAATTGAATGATGGCGGTCAAGTGCGCGACAGCATCGCACTTGGCGTGGCCCCACTGTGCCGCTGGCGTGAAAGCCTCTGCCACTTGAGGGAGCCAAAGCTGAGGCGCTCTTGCCATTGGCAATGGCGCCTAATGCAAGGCGACGCATGTCAGCTGCCTGCATATATACAAGGGATAGATATATATAGATATATGTATGTATGTATGTATGTGTATATATGTATAGGGCATATCTGGGTTAGCAGCATGTGCCAACACTCGACGCCCACTTTAAAGGCGTGCTAATTTGTGTTTAATTTGCATTTTAATACGCAATATTCATAACGTATAACGCAGCTGTGTGTGTGTAGGTGTGTGTGTGTGTGTGTGTAGGTGTGTGTGTGTGTGTAGGTGTGTGTGTGTAGGTGTGTGTGTGTGTGTGTGTGTGTGTATATTGTGCATAATATTCGTTGCAGCATAAAAATATGCAAATCACAGGACGCTCAAGCGCCAACAGTGCATTCCATAATTATGCGCACTCGTGTGTGTGTGTGTGTGTGTGTGTGTGTGTGTGTGTGTGTGTGGCTTGGCCTTCGTTGTTTTACACATGTTGCGACCTTTTTCTCCATTCCCATTCCCATTTCCACTTTCATTTCCATTGCAACTCCAGATTCTCTCGCTTGCCTGCCATTTACAGCATTTTCATTTGATACCCTATAGTTTATAGTAGACGGCGAGCATATTGTTGCGCAAATTTTTTCTCAATTGTGAAACCAAATAAAATATTTTATAATCTATTATTTAGAAAAATATTTAAAAATATTTCCTGCAGTTTGTATAATATTTAAATAATTATTGTGAAATATTCTCAATAAATATTTGGTTTTTATTTAATATTCTAATATTTCTTGTAGAATTTATATAATATAAAAATAATAAAAAAATATATTTTAAATATATATATTTTATTCTTAATTTTTAATTTAATTTTATATATTTTTTCTATTTAATTATTTTTGCATCTTGCTAATTTATATAATATATAGAGAATATTTCTCAATAAATATTTTAGCATTTCTTGTAGAATTTATATAATATAAATATAATAAAAAATATATATTTTTAATATGTATATTTTTTTCATAATTTTTTATTTAATTTTATATATTTTAAATATATATTTTATTCTTAATTTTTAATTTAATTTTATATATTTTTTCTATTTAATTATTTTTGCATCTTGCTAATTTATATAATATAAATTTAATAATTTTATTATATTTTTTTTTTAATATTTAATATTGACTTTTCTGGAGAATTACCCATCTATTTTTTCCTTTAATTTAATTTAATATATTATACAAATATATATTTAAAATATTTGATTTTTCAATATTTACATTTTAAATATTTTTGTATATATTTTTCTACTAAAAGGACGTTTCATATGCATTGTAGATTATAAATTATAATATTTAAAAAAAAATATGCAAGTCTTTGCTTCCTTTTCAAAGTCTGCGTAGGGTATTTCAAAATCATATTATAAACTATCTCTCACATTTTTAAATAATTTTATTGTAATTCAGATAACCTCTCATTATAGGGTATTTTACTAGTCGCTACCATTGTTTTCTGACCACTCAACACTTAACTGGTTTTCTCGACTATTTTTTGTATTTTTCTTGGTTTTTTTTTTTTTATGCCAAGCTGACGGGCAAAAAGTTTTGTGGCATGCTAAAATGGCAGCCAAATGGCTGTGGCCAGACTCAGTTTGAGAGCGGCACAGAAATTATGCATGAGCGCCTCAATTCCCAGCCAAATGCTGCGACACGCCCCCGCCCAACCGACCGAGCGTCCAAAAACCAACAGAGCTTAAACAACTGGCCGTCGCCCGCTGCCATGCCATCGCAGCACCTTTGCTTGGCATGCTCGGCGTCCATCTGGCAGTTGCCACATCAAAACGAAACCGAAATGCAAATAATTGACATGGACTTGAGGTTCCTGGCTCAAAAGAGCCAGAAAAAAAGCAAGAAAACAAGAAAAACAAAACAGAAACCATTAGGTATCAGAGCAACCGCAGCTGGTAACATATATACAGTTAGTTGTGGCAGTTGTTGTTGCTGTTGTTGTTGTTGTTGCTGTTGTATCTTGGCCTTTGTTGCCCGGCGGCTTTGTCTCCAAAATGGGCGCACATCATTTGCGCTACGCGCGATTTTCCTCTTGCAGCATATTTGTGAACCGTAAGCGAAGGCGGCGCAACGTGGAAGCCAAAGGCAAAAGGGCGTGCCATGCTTCGTTAGTTACTAAATACCCCTGCCCCAGTCGCCCTCTCAGCGTGGCAAAGCCAAGCTCACCGCAAGGCCAAACGGACACGCCCACATTAAGAAGCTCTGCTAAAGCAAAATTTTCCACTTTGTTTTTTTCTAATTAAATTGCAATAACCAACAGCAACAATTCAGAGAGAATGAGAGACAGAGAGAGAGCGAGAGAGAGAGAGAGAGAGAGGAAGGGAGAGGAAGGTAGAGAGTTCACGCTAGAGAAGCACTTTAACTGCCAAAGTTGTCAGAAAGAAAATAAAGAAATTTTGGTGGCCCCATCGCGCCTTTGGCCGCAGCTCATAATTACGAGCACTTTGCCAATTTTTGGCCATATTCATGTGCGCACACAAGGGCGATGTGGCAGGGGGGCGTGGCTATGCAATAATTGAAATTTGATATTGTTGTAACTTTTTTGCTTGCGAGCTCTGCACGCTGTGCGATTTAACAACTTTTTTTATGGAACAAATTTTCGAGGCGAGCGCTAAACTGCCTAGCAAAAAGCAACGCACAGCAATCAAATCGTCGCGATTTGATGCTAATTAGTCGAGCTGTATTTGAAATGCGAAAA
This sequence comes from Drosophila buzzatii, assembly GCA_035045845.1. NCBI lineage: Eukaryota > Metazoa > Arthropoda > Insecta > Diptera > Drosophilidae > Drosophila > Drosophila buzzatii. The sequence goes on from JAWNOS010000596.1 coordinate 14,019,930, forward strand.
GTAATTAGGCTGCCTAATTGGATGGAGCGACACAGTTTTGCTAGTCAGAAAACTTTTCTTATTTTTTTTTAGCCAAATGCGTTATACCCTGTAAGCAGAGCGGTAGGATATGAAAGAAATTTGATATTGAGCAAAGTTCGATGAGCAATCTACGATAGATAGCTACAATTAGCAGCTGTACAAGATTTTCTCTTTTAGCCTGACAAACTATCGATATTTATCGATTAGTTATCAATTCTGTTTAGAGCTAGCTCTGATTTGCTGCTGGAGAGATAATACAAGATTCTTTATTTTATACTATCGATATTTATCGATTATTTATTTATTACAAAATTCTTTATTTTATACTATCGATATTTATCGATTATTATGTACTTAGAGCTAGCTCGGATTTGCTTCTTGAGGCAGTAGTAGCTTGTTATGTTGAAGAGAGAGAGATAATATAAGATTTTTAATTTTATACTATCGATATTTATCGATAATCTATGTACTATCGATTATTTATGTACTATGCTTAGAGCTAGCTCTGATTTGCTGCTAAAGTCAGCTGAGCTACCTATGTTGAGAGAGAATACAAAATTCTTTATTTTATACTATCGATATTTATCGATTATATATGTACTATGCTTAGAGCTAGCTCTGATTTGCTTTGAGGCAGCTGACGCTTGTTATGTTGAGAGAGAGAATACAAGATTTCTTATTTTATACTATCGATATTTATCGATAATTTATGTACTTAGAGCTAGAACTGATTAGCTGCTTGAGGCAGCTGAAGCTTATGTTGGGAGAGAATATTTGAAAGACATTTTTAATACAATAGACTAGAATAATATTAATAAACCACTTTGCTTGATCAAAGTGATTGTTATCGATTAATACATATCTTTAGCTCTCTTCAGAAAGCAAATCTATATAAAGTATGTCTCAACTTATACAACTTTAGCAAGCATCAGAGAAATTTAATTTTAATTTAAAATTTACCAATTAGCCTTTAATATAGCGTATATATCATGTACGATATATCTATATAAAAATATATTTATTTTTTGTTGCATACTCTCACTCAACTACAGGGTAACCTCTGGGTCAACCCATCACTTTAGCCCTTTCCCTTCCATGTATAAATCTAGAATGAAATATTCAAAACACTTTGCGTCTGACTAAGTGATAGATGTGCATACTGTTAGCAGCCACTGTTGTTTAATTCAGTTTAAAATGTTGCTGCTGCTGCTGCTGCTGAAGCGTGTTTCATTCCATTAGCTGCAGATTTTCATGTTTCTCTCTGATACAATTTGGGATTCCACTCAATGCACCTGGGACTGATGGGCAGCTGGGCAAACAGTGCGCGCGATTGAACAGACAGCCAAAAGGGGTGGTGTAGCGCAAGGGGAAGGGGGAAAGGGGCTGCGCTGCAACAAGGGCAAACAACAATTGCGGGCAGTTAATTAAAATGCACTTCTGACTTATTCATATTTATTTGCGCCCGGCTGGCATATGAGATATGCATTCTTAATACCCTCAGCTATGGGCACGTGTGTGCAGACAGTTGTACGTACGCATGTGTGTGTGTGTGTGTGTGCGTGTGTAACTGCAACATTAATTGCCACGCTGACCTTCATTGCCAGCCAGGCACTGCCTCATCCCGCCCAGCAATAGTAAGTTACTCGCAGGCGACCTTCCTACAAAGAATCTGGCAACAAAGCAAAGTCCTTGCTGCTGCTGCGGCAGGACAGCTGGGAAGTTGCCCTTGCCATTGCCATTGGCATTGCCATTGCTATTACACTTGCTTGAGCGCCTGACTAGCTCTGGCTGGCTCTGGTTACCTGCAGCTGCAGGCCATTGGGATTTATGCTGCAATTTGTTGATGAGCCTCGGGGCAGTCAAACAAAGCAGTCAAACTAGCAACAAGAGCCCATCTTCAGCTGGGTGAGTCCTCGCCAGCCCAGCTGCCAATTCGCTCAAGCTCAAGGCAAAACTTGGAGCTCACTCACACGCTCTGCCTTCGCTCGTTGGCAATCAGATTCGTGTCTCGCTTCGGCAATTGTTTGAACAACTCGTGCAAATTTGTTGAGCCAACAAAACCTCGAAAAATGTTCACATTTTGATCAAAGCCAGGCAACTAACCACACGGCTGCTCGCACACACAGCCTCAAGCTAACCACAAATGCAAGTTCGCCCGAACTATTGGAATTTATTGTGGGCCAGTCTCTGATTGAAACTGAAATTGATGTTCGATTGATGCGACTTGTAATTGAGCAGAGACCTTGGCAAAGCAAATGTATAGATGAATATTGATATATTTATTATTTATTCAATGCAAACTACATTCGCTTCAAAGCCAAATGCTGTCAGGTCTCGAAAATTATAATTATCTATCAATATGCATTGCAATGTGAGTGATATAGAAATAAACCAATTTGATACTTTTGTTTACAAAAAAAAAAAAATATATATATATATATATATATATATATATATATATAATATAAATAAATATAAATTAAAAAAAAATAATATAAATATAAAAATATAATATAAATATAAAAAAAAATATATAAATGAGAGCAGACACCCTTGCATGGCAATATTTTTGTTTCATTAGGGCAAACTCAATTTGAATAAATAAATATGACGAGCTGTTATTAGGAAATGCAGCAGCAGAGCAGCCGAGCAGCAGAGCTGAAAGTCAGCTGAAACTTCAAACGGCTTTGCCTGCAGGGGGTCATCGCACTGAGTTGAAAGAGAGATAAGCAAACACAAACGCACACAGCTATACATATATAACTGTCTCTCTCTCTCTCACTCTCTCTCTTTCTGTGAAACAAAATTGATGAGTGACTTGTGCCGCTGGCAGCGTCATCGTCATCGTCATCGTCATCGTCATCGTCATCATCTATGTGCCGGCAGAGCTATCTCCCCTTTCATGCAGCTGCTCGCTCTGCCTCGGCTGCTGCTCAGTTTTATTGTGTCTCCAACGGGCAAATCACTTAAGCGCACTTAATTATTTGCACAAGTTTTGCCAACTTTCCGCTGCTGCCTGCCACGTCCTCACGCTGGCACAGCACGTCTCATTTTTCCGTTATATTTCAATCGGAACGCAGCCGAGCGTCGCATAACGCCGCGTATGAGTGATATGACACGTAATCAATAAATAACGCCCAAGCGGCAGCGCGGCAACTCGACAAACTCTGCCAACTGTGACTGAGACGGGCCAGCGCGCCAGTGTCAGGCAGGCAGTACTTAGTACTCATTAGGCCTGCCTACGTGTCCCAATTTGAGTTCCACTTTCAACTCCAAGGACCACGCGCCTACGCCTCCTGGCCTCAGTCTCAGCCTCCGCCACCGTCTCAGTCTCAGCTTTTGGATATTTTATGCATAATTACTTTTTCAGCAGCAGCAGCAGCCTCGAGCACTGTTTGCTTACTGGGAAAAGCTGCTGTTTGCTGCTGATTCAGTTTCAGCTGCGTGGCCTCGGCTTTGATTTGGTTTTCAACTCAGTTGCCACGGGGCGTATGATTAATATGCGTGAATTAAGTCACATCGAATCAATCAAGGCAAATGTCGCAGACTGTCTGACAGCCAGAGCAAGCAACGCAAAGCAAATACGCGTAATCAGCATCGTCGCTCCCTCCCCCACCATCAGCGACACAGTAGAGCCTCGTCTCGCTCAACTCGGCCACTGGCAATTGGCAAACGCACAGCTAAACATAATCTGCATGGCGAATGGCAAAATATTGCCTCCAATGCCAAAGCCTTTCGAATGGCCAAGGGCGCACTGCTCTAAAGTGCCAACTTCCTGACTCGCAGCTAATGCATGTGGGGGGTCAACGACAGCGACAACAATAATAGCAACAGCTAGAGCAGGAGCAGGAGCAGGAGCAGGAGCAGGAGCAACGGCAGCAGCAACAACAACAGCATAAACAACAAGCATCAACATCAGGATATAACACACAATGTGTCACATACTAAACTTTTATTACTTTCGCACACACACACACACACACACACACACGCACACTAATGCAATGACATTTTTATTACTGACCAAAACGCAGGCGATGCCTTTTACTGCCCACTTTTTCCTCTCTCTCAATCTACCACTCTACACTTCACCTCCACCTACCTTCCTCCCTCTCTCCCTCCCTCCCTCTCTCTCTCTCTCTCTCTCTCTTCTGCTTCTTCTTATACATATACATATTTGTATGGCCAAGTAGTCGACCAGTCCGGCAAATGGTGTCAATTTTTATCATGTGCTCTGACCGTGAACCTAGACATGCCGCCAAAAAAAGAAGAAGAAAAAAATTATATACAGCCCCGCCCACTTGCCCACTCAATCCATTGCGTGTATCAGTTGACAATGCACAGCGGGCATATCGATGCGCTAATGAAGCTTGTTCACTTGATTGATTTCAATTTACTTTGAAATGCAAAAAAAAAAAAAAAGAAAAAAATTAAATATAATTCCATAAAAAAGTAATAGAAAAAATTATTATTTTATTTATTATTAATACTAGATAATTAAATAAAATAAACCTTAAAAAAAAAGGCTTTTTAAAAATTATGACATCCTTAGCTTAGGAACGACGGAACTATTGGAGCGATCGATAGCCGAACTAGTTATCGAAAACGATAACGAATGAGTCAGAAGAAGAAGAGTCAGACTGTAGCCGCCGTACTGAGCAGTTGCGTGATGTTAAATATAAATATAAGACATAATTGGACGCATCATTCAAATCAGGTTTCGCTTTAAGTTGATTTAATAGTAATAAGTGTAAGTGAAATCAATCTAAAATAAAATAATAACTAGGAAAATAAGTTCCTGCATACATATATTCCCAAATTCAAACATATACGAATATATGAATATATTTTAAAATATACAATAAATTTTTATATGAAATTAAGAACAATTTTTAAATAAAATTATATTTTAAAATGCATATTCAACAAAATTTGAAGTTGAAAATCATAAATTAAAATATATAAAAGAACTTATTATAAAAATATATTTCAATATAAAGAGCAAGATATAAAATTGCGCAAGCTAAAAATCTATTAGGAATAAAAAAAAAAAATAATAATAATAATAAAAAAAGAATAATAAAAATAATAATAAAAATATATAAAACAAAGTATAATAATTATATTAATAAAAATAATTAAAATATAAGAATACAAAAAAAGAATAATAAAAAAATAATAATAAAAATATACTAAGAATTATAATAATAATAATAATAATAATACAAATAATAATAAAAATAAAAATGTATTTAAAAAATATAATAATAATATTAATAAAATTCAATTTAAACTTTAAATAGTTCTCTGAACATAACAAAAACGTAGCTAAAGAAAAAAAACTAAATAATCAGTATTTTTTTTAGCTACGTTTTTGTTATGTTCACTTACTTTTACTTTACTTTTACAGGGTATTAAAAATATATACAAATCATAATAAATTTATTATAAAAATAACATATATTTAAAAAAAATTATTTTTATAAAAATGTGATTTTTATAAAAAATAATATATAAAATAAATACTTTATTTTTAAATTTAATTCAACAAAATTCAGTATCTCGCTTAGCGTGCAGAGTATTCAGAATTCGCCGTGAGTTTCTAGTTATTTATACTCGAATTTTGTTTCGCTCTTTTTACTTATTCGGCTTAGTTGGCGTTTATTTGATTTATGACCAGGGTCGCTAAGATTTCAGCACAAGGTCCGATTCGGCACTACCAATCGGAGCAGCAGCAGCAGCAGCAGCAGCCTTAGCTCGAGGGCGATGGGCATGGGGGGAGGCTTCATTGTAGTATACTGACGAGGTTGCTTAATTAAAATCAACGCAAAGGCCTTAGCCTAAGCTGGACCAATTTGCTGACAATAAAAAAAGAGAAAAGCAACTGTCTTTTGGCCGGCTCAAAAGGGCTTTAACTCGACTTTATAAATTTTTGTAAATTTGTTTTATTTTTTTTATTGTTATTATTTGCCTAATTGAAATATTGAAATATGAATGAAAATACTCCTAATTGGAATTGTTTTCGCAGTCTATGAATTTGAAATTTTTTTCGAATTTTATGTTTACCTTGGGAGGGAGGGCGTGGCTGCAAAACGGGTAAAACGTTGTTAGACGAGATGCTTTGCACTAGATTTCCACTGGGCTAAATGCAAAAATATAGTCGACAAAATGTTGTTGCTGTTGTTGCCCGCCCACAGCCACGCCCCGTGTTGCCCTTGACTCGCTCTTAATTTGAATATTTTAATATTAATGAAAAATGTTTTTGGGCCAAAGTTTCTTTGGCTGTTGCTACCAATTTGCGGCTTTTGCTAATGAAAATTAAATGAAATTGCTTGAAAAGCGGGGCGTGCGTTTAGCATAAATTATTGGATGACACGCCCAGGCCCAGCGCCCAAACACACACCCCTTCCAGAGAGCGAGAGAGCGAGAGAGAGCGAGAGAGAGAGAGAGCGAAAAGCTCTGCACACATAATTAAGTAACTTGTGACAAATTTGAGCAAAAGTAAAAAAAAATATATCAAAAAGTAGCTTTGGCTCAAGACTTTGAAGTAGGCCTGCCTGCATTCATAGCCATAGATGAAGAGCTGTGCTTCTTCTTCTTCTGCGCTTTGCTTCTTATGTGTGTGTGTGTGTGTGTGTGTCTTGGCTCTTCGCCTGACCAGGTGAAATTGAGCTTGGCCCTAGATCTGAATGCCATATGCGTTGCATAAATCAGTTTCAGCTGCTCAACTGACAGCTGTCTGCCACACACACACACACACACACACACACACACACACACACACACTCACGCACACACACACTCATAGACACATCAACAAGGCAAACACCTAGACTCTAGCGATTTGCATTCGTTGGCTCCTTAGCTGTTTTCGGTATCGTATCGACCCGCATAATTGCTTGTTATTCATGAATTGTCCAAATGATTCATGATAAGCTTGTCAAAGCGTCGCTGCTGTACCACCCCACCCCCTCTATCTCTATCCCTACCCCTATGCCAAGCATATTGTATGTAATACATATTATACAATCTATTCAGCTTCATCAAGATAGACACACAACTATCTATGGCTACCCAAGTTGTCAGAGTTAATCTCTTTGGACTTCAGGAACTAGAAAATGTGGGCAGTTGGTTAGCAGAGCTAGTGTATGCCCTATAGCTAATTAAATGCTGAATAAAACTCTAAAGTTGTTCAGTATTTTAGAGAAAAACGCAGCTGTAGTTAAACTTTGAGGCAAAGACTTTACTGAGAATCGCATAGAGAGGCATTTATAATAAAGTTTGCACTGAGAATTGCATAGAAAGGCAATTTGAGCCCTGAGCAATGGGGTAAAATAGCTAAAACAAAATAATACTCAAAATGAACAACACAATTAAAGTCCAAGTTAAAGACTTTGCTGAGAATTGCATAGAAGGGCGTTATAAAAAACCCTAGTTTTAGCCCTTTTCTCTGCCTCTCTCCCTCTCCTCCTCTCACGCTCTTCAATTAGCTAATGTTTCATCTCTCGCTTCGTTTGCTGCACTTTTAAAACTTCGCTTGCCATTTTTTATCCACTTATGAGAGCGCACAAGCAATTGGAGCGTGGCCAGGCCAGGTGGGTCTGGCCAGCCATAGCCGCAGGCAGGCGAACGGGTCGACTATTGGCTTAAAAGGAGAAACGTATTCAATTAGATGCATATTGTTCATAAAGGAAACTGCGTTCAGATATGCCCACGCCTCCCTTTCATAATAAGTAATTCATGAAGCCGTTGGCTCTGATGTCAGAAGGCTGATGACGAACGCGTTCTTAAAAAGCCAACGACCAGGGGCCCATCAGGCCATCAGGCCATCTGTTGAGCTGTGCACACCAGATAAATGGCGCTGTGAAGCAGCAATAATTGCTGGCGCTTAATGCCCCTCTCATTGAGGGTATCAGCAGCTTGTTATCCAATTTCAAGAGGTATTGATGTGTGTGTGTGTGTTTGGTTGATCAACTGGTAATTGTCTCTCATCTGCTCATAACGAATTGAATTTATAGCTCTGCTCTTGCTGCTTGATCTTATTAGCAGAGCCAAATCATGCATAGATCATAGCCCCGCCCAGAAGCGAATATTATAGTAACTCCAATTGGCGCTCACATGAGCGTCCAATCAGATTCTTATCAGAATATGCTCTAGTGCCTTAGATCAATAACATATTTCTATATTAATATATTTATTTATTATATATAATTTTTTTTTAAATATTTTTATATATTTTCCAGACTCGCACTTATTTGCCAGGGTATTTCCTCTGCGATCAATGTGCATCTTTGGCCAGTTTTACTTATTGTTGATGCGTTAATCATACGCTACGTTGCGCAGAATCTGACAGCGAATGCAATTAATTGAGAAAGCGTAACCAGAGACATCGTTCAGCTTTGCTTGAACGCAACGGAAACACGTTTGTCGTGGCCCAGGCCCAGCATGGCAGCCACTTCATCAGTCAGTGGCTGAGCGTTAATTCAATTAACCTGGCCTAAATATCGCATACACTCACACACACACACACAAAGGCGTCAAGTGGAAAATCAATGCAGGAGATTAACAATTACAATTCGGTCAACAAGTGCGAGAGGGAGAGGGAGCAAGAATAAGAGAGAGAGTGAGAGAGAGAGAGAGAGAGTGAGTGAGAGAGAATGCGATACAAAAGGCGTTGTTCATAACGATTTAATGTTAGGCCGAAACAATGTGTGTGTGTGTGTGTGTGTGTGTGTGTGTGTGTGTGTGTGTGTGTGTGTGAATCTCTGGTGTTGCTTGGATTTATTTCAAGTGGACTTTGCCACTCAATTGCAGAGCCAGCAATGAATTGTGCAATACAAGGCCAAGATGAACCCAACTGTTATCAATAGTCATTGTTTGGGAAATTCACACACACACACACACACACACACACACATACACACACACACACACACACATTTATATTCCATCTTCTTCTTAACTTTGGGCTCCCCTGCATAAGAGACTTTCGTACGTTATTTTATTGATGGCGCATATTACGCCAACTAAGCAAATTAAATTGTTTACATTGGCAAAGACGGGCAGAGGGCACAATCGAGAGCAACGCAAGGTAGGTAGATAGCCAGACGAGGCGAGACAACAATGAATGTGAGCAGACAGGACAATGCGACTGCGTCGCTTGCCACACTGGAGACAAATAGATGACCACAACTTTTCATATGCACTGTGTATCTGTGTGTGTGCGCAGCAGGGCGAACAAAGATGAAGACAATATCCGTCCACTGGAATATATGTGCAGAGTTTCGGCACAATACAGTGAGCACTGGCTATATGCAATAAGTAACAATGCACACAATGTGAAGCCTGGCAAGTTGCAGAGTTGCAGAGTTGCAGAGTTTTTAATCAAGTATTGTGCGAATCGCATAGAAAGGCTTATGCCGTGACAATGATGGCTGGCAGCTGAAGCGCATTGCATTATAAATTTATAAATGTTTTCTCATTTGATTTACTGCTTAATTTCCCCTTTTGCACAGATTACAATTATTTATTTAAATTAAGTTTCAACTGTGGCGCAACTGCAATTATGAATATTTAATAAGCCAGCGAATCACTGAATCACTGACGCTGAATAAACACATTTATTTACACTGAACTAAATGCTGCAAGGTGAATTCACATTCGATTCACTTTTAGCTATCAATCATGTTGATCATGCCATTCACAATCATTCATACAAAACAAACGTCTCCTTATCAATCAAAATCGTTGTAGATTATGCAGCTTATTTATTTTTAAAGAGAAAGAAGAAGTCTCTACTACAGGTCTGCAAAAATACATTCATTTCTTACAGCATAGTACTGTACAGTAAGTAAAGTGCTCTTAAAATACTGCACCCATTTCACTTCTGTACAGATTGTGCAGTGTGCAGAAGTATCGAGTACAACATTTCTACTGTTCTCAACTAGAGTGAGAAAATGTAGTACAGTAGTACTCGACTGAGTGATATTAGTTTTATATAAAAGCTTCGATGCTCAAAACGTTGAGCAGCTCGGGCTAAAGCGCTGTGGCTCATTCAATCTCAATCTCAATCTCAATACAAAATCTCACTAAATCTCAAAGTCCATCCTCAAGAATATCTATTCATCTACATGAATTGATTTTTCCATTTAAGTTCTATTTGAATGTTTTTACATTTTTATTTATTTTTCTTGTTTTTTTCTTTCTTTCTTTAATTTGATTTCAATACATCATTTCATCAATAATAATCATTTTCAATTAATATTTCTATTTTATATATTTTTTATTTATTTTATTTTTTTTTGCAAATTTTAATTTATTATTATTATATTATTTTTAATTTTTTTTTTTTAATAATATTTAATGTTTGTTTCTTTCTAACCTCCGACCCAGTTTCAATTTCAATATCTTCTCAATTTAAGTTCAATTTCAATGTTCTTTAATTTTTATTTTATTTGGTTATTTTTGTCTTTTTTATTTCATTTCATTTCATTTTTAATACTCTGTAGTTTAATATCTTTTTTTAATTAAATTAATTTTCAATTAATATTTTTATTTTTATTTTATTGCAAATTTTGTTTAATTAAATTTAAAATTATTTTTTATTTTACATAAATTTTTATTTATTATTTATTTTATATTATTTATTTATTTATATATTAATTAATTTAAATTTATTTTATATTGATTAATTTAATTTACATAAATTTCTATTTATTTATTAATATATTTATTTATTTTATATTATTTATTTATTTATATATTAATTAATTTAAATTTTTTTTATATTAATTAATTTAATTTACATAAATTTCTATTTATTTATATATTTATTTATTTTAAATTATTTATTTATTTATATATTAATTAATTTAAATTTATTTTATATTAATTAATTTAATTTACATAAATTTTTATTTATTTATATATTTATTTATTTTATATTATTTATTTATTTACATATTAATTAATTAAAATTTTTTTATATTAATTAATTTTTGTATCTTTTTTAATCTCGGTCAAATTTGAAGTTCCAGTTTCAATTTCAATATCCTCTCAATTTAATTCAATTTAAGTTCAATTTCAATGTTCTTTTAATTTTAATTTTATTTTTTTTTTTTTAATTCTATTTCATTCTTTTTTTTTTATTATGCTCTCATTTAGCTTTATATTTTTAATTTAGTTTAATGTGCAATACTCCGCTATGTGTTTTTCTTTTTATGTTTTATTTATTTTACTTCATTTCACATATTTTATTTTTGTTTTATTTCATTTCGCATATATATATTTTAGGTTAATTAATTTTTTTTTTCTAATATTTATTTTTTTTTTATTTTTTAATCTCAGTTCAATTTAAATATTCTCTTATTTTTCTTTATTGTTTAAGTCAATTAGCTCTTTTTTTTATTATTTTATATTTTAATTTAATATATATTTTTTTCTAATATTTCCTAATTTTTTGTTTTATTTTCATTTACGTTCAATTTTAATATTATTTCATTTTTATTTTTTAATTTATTTTCAATTTTTATATACCCTTATTTTTACTTTCTATTTTTAAAGAAAAACAAAATTTGTTTTCTCATTTTTTCCAGTTGCTTATATTTACTAGTTTTTCTCAGTGCACACAAGCTAATGCACGTATTCAATTCCATATGTATGGCTTCAACAATATCTATGCATCTATCGGAATTCATTTTTCTCGCTTTTTATTCCATTTCAATATTAATTTGTTTCGTCTTTGTTCACTCTCTCTCTCTCTCTCTCTCTCTCTCTCTCTCTCTCTCTCTTTTATTTTAATAATAATATCAATAGCATTGCAAGTCAACTAAAAACTAGACTGAAACATATTATCGAGACTATTATTACTATAATACGATTATCGAAACTATATTATCAAGCAACAGTTTTCTTTTTCATTTGTTTGACCAGCTTTATAGAAACTAGCTGCTTGAACATGAGCAATTTGATATAGCACACGCAGCTCAAGTTAAAAGCTCGACCGATATCCTTTTATCGATAAAAATCGATTTAGCGTTTGGCAAGGTTGTGAAGCTAAAATCAGCTAAAGAGGCATTTAGTCTTCTTTTTTATTTTAGTATAACTCTTTTATTAGAAAAATCTCTATAAAAGTATACTTCTTTTTTAGTAAACCTCTATGAGAGTAAACTTCCTTTTTATCAGTCTCTTTCTTTATCAAACGCCTTTGCTTTGATTGCAGCATCGATTGCTTTGTAGCTCAATCACTTTGTTCTCGAGCAATCATAGACTGCCGCCTTTAGGCACAGACAAGCTGTGAATGTGTGCACTTAATTGAAATTTTATGAATCTTGATGAATACACACACACACACACGCACACATTTACGCAGCTCGTTGTTAGCGGCAAAGTGTTGACATGCATTACTGTACTCAGCGCTGCCTTAGCCCAAAAAGCGAGCAGCACAAAATGATGCTGCAAATGTTTTATTGCCTGTAGAAAGTTGGGCAAGAGCTGCTGCTGCTGCTGCTGCTGTGTGTGTGTGTGTGTGTGTTGGGCGTTGGCCTGCTCTAGCATATGGCCATATATACGTATGTGTGTGTTTTGTTATTAACTGTGACATTGTTCTGCTTTGGCTGCTGTCGGCTAGCGACAAACCTTTAAATCAACACGATTATGCCTAAAAGCTACTGACAAGTTTTAACTGCATTAAAACTGAGCTATCCTAAGTGGCTTACATGATTACATAAACACACAGACAGAGAGAGAGAGAGAGGGAGAGAGGGAGAGAGGGAGGGAGTGAGCGAGTGAGCGAGTGTGTGTGTATGTGTGGGATGCTCGCTGACCGTTTATTTTTAGGCGAGAAGCTAGCAGAACTTGCGCCTTGAGTGGACTATCTTTTAGTTAGGCAAACACTATATATATTACACTAGTATGTGTGCGTGTGTGCGTGTGTGTGTGTGCCTTGGGCAAGCCCAAATTTGCAAGTTTAACTCGATTTGCGCCTGTGGGCAGCCAAGCAGAAGCCTTAGGTAAAGCCCCACAGCCCAGCCCAGCCCGCATTTCATATTTTCAGCTCTGAGCCGTGTGCAAGGCAAACAAATCAAGTCAGCCTGGTAAATTGGCAAACGTTTTTGGCTTTTTTAATAATACACTGAACTAAACTGCTTTAGGGATTTCCAATGAACGGAAAAAAAGCAAAAACTTTGCGAGACTCGTAAAAAAAGCCAAATGTAATATGATAATCTAGCTGAGTGCCCCAACATAGCGACAACAGCAGCAATGGCAGCACACACACACACACACACAACACACACACACACACACACCTACACACATTGCCATTGTTTTGGTCTGGCGCAGTCAGTGACCCGCTGCCATAAGCAAAAGCAGATCCGCAGCTTCTGCTGCTGCCAAAGTGTTTGCCAAATGGCCAAGGCGGCTTTGAGCCATTTAAAACAATTTCCTTTGATTTTTCTATTGTATTTTGCGGCTGCTCGCGCTATTTGCTCAAACGCTTATGTTCAATTTAACTTGCCTGAATTGCTAAGTGGGCAATAGCAAGAGAATAAAAAAAAAATGAAAATGAAAATGAAAATAATAGAAAAGGTCCAAAGCGCAAGCACAGAAGTCGTCGAATGGCAGCAAGATGACTCCATTAACTTGGCCAAAGCCAACTGTATGTGTGTATTGCTTAACTATGAGATACCCTCTAACTGTAGGCTGCTAGGTTGCTGTGTGTGAAAGCTTAGCCATGAGATATCTCTCTATCAACTGGCATAGGTATTTGTGTGTGTGTTTTTCACTATGAGATACCCTAGAGTTTCAAGCAGAAGACTTCATTAACTGGCTCACTATAAGTTACCCTCTAATTGCATGCAATTAACTGACGTAAGCCAGATGAGCTAACTGCTCAACTGTGTGATATCCTATAATACCCTGTATACCCTGGATACCCTGGATAGGGATAGGGATACCCTGGATACCCTGGATACCCTGGATACTCTGGATACCCTGGATACCCTGGATACCCTGGATACCCTGGATACCCTGGATACCCTGGATACCCTGGATACCCTGGATACCCTGGATACCCTGGATACCCTGGATACCCTGGATACCCTGGATACCCTGGATACCCTGGATACCCTGGATACCCTGGATACCCTGGATACCCTGGATACCCTGGATACCTTGGATACCCTGGATACCCTGGATACCCTGTATACCCTGTATACCCTGGATACCCTGGATACCCTGGATACCCTGGATACCCTGGATACCCTGTATACCCTGGATACCCTGGATACCCTGGATACCCTTAACAGACTTGTTGACTCAACCTTACTCTAACTGCAGCCAGCTGGCTCAATTGACTCATCACAGGCCAACTATTTGTGGGTGATTGCCTGTGAGATACCCTAGGTTGACTAATTATAAATAACTAACTATGAAATACCCTCTAGCTGCAAGACTAGACTACCTATGCTTGCTTAGCTAAGAAATACCCTTTAATTGCAATCAGAATCTCTTATGCTTACCTAGCTAAGAGATACCCTTTAATTGCAATCAGAAAAACTACCTATGCTTGCTTAGCTAAGAAATACCCTTTAATTGCAATCAGAATCTCTTAGGCTTGCCTAGCTAAGAGATACCCTTTAATTGCAATCAGAAAAACTACCTATGCTTGCTTAGCTAAGAAATACCCTTTAATTGCAATCATTATCTCTTATGCTTGCTTAGCTAAGAGATACCCCTTAATTGCAATCAGAATCTCTTATGTGTTTCCACCTATCAAGGCCAAATATGAGATACTCTAGACTAAACATCAATGCATATTTAACAATGAGATACCCTAGACTAACAACATGCTTAACTCTAAGATATACTAGACTATCGATGAATCAAATCAGCTCAACTATGAGATACCCTAGGCTAAAGAAATGCCCTCTATTTACACTGAATATTTCCCATCACAACTTCAGCTGGCAAAAGTCTTTGATTTCCTTTCGTCTTCCCTCAGATTTTAGCTAACTGAAAAAGATCTCTCGACTCTTGATGCTAAGGTGCAAGGCCCGCACTTGTGGCTCATTCAGAGCGCACTCAAATGCAGCCCAGCACAATGAACCAAAATCCAATTTGAATTTAGTTCCAGTTGCACTTGGCCCGCACTTGAATCGCTGCCAGAGCTGGCGCCGCGTTGCCCCAAGTGCCCACTGGCCTTTTATTAGCAAACCTTCATCTACTGCTGCTGCTGCTGATGCTGCAAATTGGCAGTTGGTCTGTTTGGCATTCATAATTTTATAAAGATAAAGCGACATAGACACCTCCTGCCAGACCCTTCTTTACGCCAACTGAGCAGCTCTGCTGCCTGCCCGCAGGGCACAGACTTGATTGCGCTCCCTCTCTGTCCATGCCCACATCTCCCCTCCCCCACTCTCTCTATCTTTATCTCTCTCTCTATTCGCTCTTCATAATACATGTATATATATATTATGTATATTTATGAATATTTACGATTATCGCTGTCGCATGCAACAAGCTGCAAATGCTTGACCTTAACGATTCATGGTCAATGTCATTGGAGCTGTTGGGATATTAAGCATTTAATGTTCAACATTATAATAGTTCTTTTTATGCTCTTGCTCAGCTGATACTATGTTTGAGTTTAATATTAAATGGCAAATTTTGATTTTTGCATAAAATAGAAAGTATATAAGTTCTTGATATTTAAATAAAATAATATAAATATGTACCACATATTTCTTTGAAGCTGTCTTAACATTCCATTTTATTTAATTTTATTTTTTTTTTTTTTATTAAAAATGTCTTCTGTAAAATTAGAATCAGTTGCCACTAAAATGAAATAAAATAAAAAATTAAACTAAAAATACAAAAATTTATATATATATTTACCTTCTATTATTTCATTACAATTTATTTTTAAAGTAACAGAAAGCTTTTGAAATAAAATAAAATACAAAATTTAATAAAAAAAAAAAGAGAAAAAAATTAGACTTTCTAATATTTAATTGTAATTTATTTTTAAGGTAACAGAAAACTTTTCAAATAAAATAAGATAAAAAAATTATTAAAAAAAAGAAATGTGACTTTCTAATATTTAATTGAAATTTAACAGAAAACTTTTTAAGTAAAATTATTTAAATTTATTTATTTATTATTCATTTATTTATTTATTTATTTATTTATTTATTTATTTATTTATTTATTTATTTATTTATTTATTTATTTATTTATTTATTTATTTATTTATTTATTTATTTATTTATTTATTTATTTATTTATTTATTTATTTATTTATTTATTTATTTATTTATTTATTTATTTATTTATTTATTTATTTATTTATTTATTTATTTATTTATTTATTTATTTATTTATTTATTTATTTATTTATTTATTTATTTATTTATTTATTTATTTATTTATTTTAAATAACAATTTTCTTTTAAGCCAGAGCGACAGAGGCCTTCAGGCAATTATTTAAATGAAAACTAAAAAAAAAACTTTACTTTGAATTATTTAATTAAAATTAATTTTTAAAATTTTAAAATATAAAATTTCATTTTTTAACCACTTTTGTATTTTTTATGATATATATTGTAAATAAATATATTTAATTAAAGCTTTCATTTGTGTTTGGTGCTTATAAAATTAACACAAAACATAAACGAAAACTTAAATAAATTAAAAACTAATTTAAATATATAAAAATTTTGTAAAACATAATTTTAATTTTATTATTATTATATTTATGTTTTCTATATAGCTTTTCGATCAATTTTTAATATTTATAAATATATTTATTTATTTTATATCAATCATAAAATTTTAGTATTTATAAATATATTTATTTTATATCAATCAATTTTTAATATTTATAAATATATTTATATTAATTTTCAATTTAAAATTTGCTATTTTAATTCAATTTTAAATACTGAATCAATCTAAAAATGTTATAGATAGTTTTTCTAGCCACTTTTTTATTGCAGAATATTTTCTTGTCTTGCATTAAACTTTTCAAGATGTTTTGGACTTTTTGCTGTTGCTATTATTTTTTCAACTTTCAGTCATTATAAAATATTTCTGCAACAATTAATTAAGATATTTGAACTAACTTGCTGACATTTCACACAATTTACAGTTTTTCCACTTGCAGCTGCAAAAAACTCGAAAGTTTCTGCTGCCAGCGCTAAAAAGTAGGCAACAAAAATTGTTGTTGCTTCAGCGTCTGCAACTACTTTATGTCATCAACCATTTTGCCATAGTTTTTGAGTTGACAACAATTGCAGAGCTGTCAGCAGCAACATGTGTGTGCCTGTCTCTGTGTGTGTGTGTGAGTGTGCTGAAGAAGTGTCATTTGAAAGTTGAGCATTTCAATTTGATATGAATTCATGTCTGTACTTATGCTTGCTGTGTATGTGTGTGTGTGTGTGTGTATCTGCATATAGTAGTTCCGTTAGTCGCTGACAAATGCCAAATTAAAAAGGCATTTTAGCTAGCGATTGTACGCATTAAAAATGCCATTACATGAATTTCCGTTTCCGGTCACAGATTTTAACGGTTCGTCAGTGTCGCATTGCCATTGTTGCCAGTTGTTGGCCAACGCAGCGACAATGTAAACAATAAATGATAATCGCACTAGCACAGAGTGACGCACACATACGCACATCAAGAGAGAGAGAGAGAGTGAGAGAGTGAGAGAGAGAGAGAGAGAGAGAGAGAGATGAGGACACACGTTCGCACATTTTGATATTTATGTATTCCGTTTACATGCAGCAGACAAGTGCTTTGTGTTTCATTTCTTGTTCCACTGTGCATGTGTGTGTGTGTGTGTGTGTTGGGAGCAATGCAATAACAAGAGCAACAGAAACATGTTTATTGTGTGTCGAGGCAATGATTTAGTGGCCTGTGCACCTGATAAGCAGCCTCGCTGATAACAGACGCCATTTTACGCGCCAAACAAAATGCCGGCACACACACACACGCACACTGGCACAGAACAAAGGGATGTGATGATTTTGTTTTTTATGAGTAGCCCTACATTAAAAAATATATACTACATTTTTGTATATCTGCATCAGACTTGTTTGCCTCCAGTTTTCGACCAAGTTTTTGTTTTTTGTTTTTGTCGCTCGGCTGGCTGACGACAAACAATATATGTGGCAAGACAAGCAGAAGAGTAGCAACAATATCGTGATGACAACAACAATAACACAGCACGAGAAAAAAAAAGAACAACAAAACAAAAACAACAACAATTTATTTGCGATATTTGCGTGAAGGAAACAAACTGAGGAGAGGCCAAAGCAGTTGCAACTGTTGTTTTACGGTTACAATTTGGATTTGAAGCGTTTGACAAGCGAATAACGGTAAACTGAACTGAAAGCGTTTAACGGTAAAAGCTTCGCGCGACGCGTTAACCGAATTTCGTTAGCATGTCAACACGCGCCAAAATGTTGCCAGCGACTGACGGCAAGCGACGACGCTGCCAACTGATGAACACCGACAACGACAGCGACGGCGACGGCGACGGCAACGGCGACAACGACAGCGACAGCGCGCACCCACGTACCTACCGTTACACGACAAGCAGCGACGGCAGCTACGGCAGCTACGGCAGCGGGCAGCGGGGCTCATTCATTCATTGAGTAAAGCAACGAAGCAGCAGCAGCAACAACACAAATCAGATGATTCTCATTGGGTGATATTCGCCTCAAGTTTTGGTTTAGTGTGCAGCGCAGCTGACTGATGCTGCGTGCCATGGCAGCGACTATTGGCAAAGCTTTCCGCAAGCTTTAAAGCTCAAGTACAGACAGGCCATGCGTATGCGCAGCGAGAGAACGAGAGAGCACAAATGCCGCAAAGCTTTAGACACTTGTTGCATTTGCTTGAGTTTGTCTTCTTTTCATGTGAAATAAATAACGATTTATCAAGGAAATTGTGAATGTTTTTGTTTAAATTTCACTACTTTTATATTCTACTGACTGTTTGCCATTGATAAATAACTGTATTTCAATTGCTATTGCTACAAATTTCATTCTCTCTCTCTGTTCCTCGCTGCCGGCAGTTGTCTGCACAAAGCTCAACTTTGCTCATGCGGCTTGCCAAGCTTTCCGCCAATAACCCAGTAAACATTATTTTGGCATTCATTAAAATGTGCTTTTATTCAAGTTTTAAGTGTGAAGTTTCAAATTAACAAATTTTTAAATAAAGTAATAGGAAAATTTTAAAATTTTGTTCCTTTTTTTATTTGTTCAATATCAATATGAAATGCCTTAAATATATCAGACTCAAGACTTTCTTAGAGTATACTTAGCATATCTGCTAATGCTTCTGGGTACAGTATTGCATTCTTTGACATTACCTCAAAGGGTTCTACTTTGGGTAGTTTTAATATAGCTGAGATTTATGATTATTAAATAAATTATAAAGTGCAAACTGTTGGAGCAGAAAAGTCCATGTTTCTGCTCGAACATTTGGCACTCTATAGTTTATTTAATGGTCGTTACGTCGTGAGTGATCAATAGAGATATGTATGTATGTATATGCACGATTGGCGTTCGCACAATGAGGCTCAGTCACACACATAGGTGTGTATGTGAATGTGTGTGAAAGAGACATTTTGCTTTGCCTTTTTGAGTTATTTGAGAGTCGTGAGAGCGATACAATGGCTGAGTCTCATTGTGCAAACGCCAATCGTCTTCACATTCTCTTTCACACACATTCACATACACACCTATGTGTGTGACTGAGTCTCATTGTGCGAACGCCAATCGTATCGCTCTCTAAACGATGTTCGCTAAACGAGCGTCACACGATTAGGCGCTCAACAGCAAACGAAAAGAACCGAAGTCTCTTGCTCTGAGCGAGAGCGAGTGAGCATGATATTTTTCGATTGATCTTGCAAAGAGAGCATGAAACTTCAAATGTTAAGCAGTTATTGAAGAGCTATGATATTTTTCAGAGTCTGCTGAGCTATGTTATGCATCAATCAAGGTGTTGAAGCTTTAACTAGAATACGATAAACTTCATTTGTATAAGAAATATGCCTATTGCAGACTTAGTTCGCATACTCAATTTATATAATAAATTTTATTTCATTGTATAAAATATTAATATTTAAAAATATATAATAATATATTATTAATATGATAATCTATAATAATAAATAGAATTTGGCTGCTAAATGCTTTTATTTGAAGTTATAGAATAATAATTATATTAATAATAATATAGAATAAACTAGAAATTTTCGCACTGCTATTAAATTAACTTGGCTTATTTATTTCTTTTAAATAAACAATTATTAATTATTATTATTACTAATATTACAATTGCAATTATACATAAATTTAATAATTATTTTACCTATCAAAAAACTGCTCAATTTTCAGCTTTTCTTTGATTTTCGCATCGCTCTGCTTGTGCATATGCAGATGTCTATATAGATTTGTCTCTATGTGCCTGTGCATCAATTAAAATTTCATTGAAATCATTTGTCAAACTAATGAATAGATGGCTTAAATGGTTTGCCAGTGCCAGCAGCAAATTCCGACATTTGAGCGGGAGGGGGCAAGCATTGAGCAGCTCTGCGGCAGCTTGGCTAGGCCGCAGAGGCCTCCTGTGAGCACTTCAGCTTATAGCAGCAAAATGTGCAATTAATATAGAAATTGTTATTGAATATTGCAGGCAGTTGCCAAATGGAGAAAGCCAATTTCCATCCAGGTAGGCAGAGACAATATTGAGTTGATGCAGCAATTGTTTGCTTGCCACAAGTGGCAAATTGATTGTTAATTACAGTTAGCTCTGGGCACTCACCTCAATCGTTATGTGATGGCTGCGTGAACGAAAGTTGTCATCGTTGCTGCGCAGATTCTTCGAATCAATTTGCACATTCGTCTGCATCGTGTTAGCGGCGTTTCCAACTGCAAAAGAGAGAGAGAGGGAGAGAGAGGGAGAGAGAGAGAGAGGGAGAGATCGTAAGTCAAGTGTTACAAGGGTAGGGGAAAGGGCGAGTGGGTCGCTCGCAAGCTATAAAGAACTATATATTTTATGAGCATCCATGAACGAAATATTCTCATGTCGCGTCGGCACATCAAGTGCAGCTGAACGTTGATTGGAGCATAAGGCTCAATGGAGCGTGACCTTGATAACTGGGCCGAACACCGAGTCCCGAGCCCAAAATGCTGTCATAAATATAAGCAGCAGCACAACAGCAGCGTATAGCGCATATGGAAGTTGGCTGCTGCCAACGTTTAAAGCAAACTCCGGCCAGAGCCAAAGTCAAAGTGCCGGGCCAGGCGAACCTAGGCCAGGGCAGGCCAAAGCAGGCCAAGCTGGCCAAGTAAATGATGCTTAAGCAATAGCAGCAAAAGCAACAACAAAAGGCAAATTAAATTGCGCCAATTGGGCATGCACGACTGCTGTTATACTCTGCAAAACGAGAAGAGCTGCAAGAAAAGGTCATAAATATTTTTAAAGTAAAGGAAATTCATTGTAATTGATGATGAAGTGGGAGAGTGGGAGAGAAAGAGTGAGAGAGAGAAAAAGAGAGAGAGAGAGAGAAATCACTAAGAGTGAGACAGAGAGAGATATATAGTGTGAGTAGTAGCCTCAAGGCAACGTAGACAAAAATATTTAAGAAATAAAAGCAAAAAATCAAATCGAATTTATTTCCATTTATTTTATTTTCAAATAAATCACAATTTAATCTAGTCTAAGCTAGAGCTCAATTAATATTGCATTCGAATTCAGTCAGCAAAAAAAGAAGAAGAAGAAAAAAGCCATAGCAAAAAATTGTATCTAAAAATCGTCGAGAAATTTGAATAGAAAACAGAATTTGATATTAAACTGAATTCTTAATTTGCTTTCAATTATGATTTATATGAAATATATGTGCAATTCATATGCATATATATTTCTCTTCTAGCTAACTAGCACATACAGCTGCAGGCTTGATACCCTGTAAAAAAAAAAGAAAAGCCTCGAAATATGAA
The DNA here is from genome assembly GCA_035045845.1 of Drosophila buzzatii. Classification (NCBI taxonomy): domain Eukaryota; kingdom Metazoa; phylum Arthropoda; class Insecta; order Diptera; family Drosophilidae; genus Drosophila; species Drosophila buzzatii. The sequence goes on from JAWNOS010000596.1 coordinate 14,041,952, forward strand.
GATAACGAAATATAAAAGGAAACGCCAAATTATGTGAGAAATTTACGGGCATATATAAAAAAAAAAAATTAAGCATGCGTATGTGTGCAGCGCCATATGTGTGAGTGAGAGGGAATGTTGTGTGCGTGTGTGTGTGTGTGTGTGTGCGTGTGTGCGTACGTGTGCTGCTCTAATGAATGTCCTTTGGCACTTTGCGAGCAACTTTTGCTTATCAAAGTGCGCTGCTGATAATATGAAGCAATACAAGGCGACAGACAGCGAGAGAGAGAGAGAGAGAGAGTGCTAGAAAAAGAGCGAGTGAGAGTTAGAGCATGAAATTAACAAGCATTAAGTTGTTGTGATTGGCCAATAATCATGGCCAGCAACCCCAGCAGTCGCTTGCGCTTGTTTACATCACGCGGGAGTCGCAGTCACAGTCGCAGTCGCAGTCGCAGTCGCAGTCACAATCACATTTCACTTGCATTTCACACACTGCTCGCCCCTTGCGACAGTGCGGCAACAAATTTCAAATTTAATTTGCGCCTCTTTATTTATTCAGCAGCAAAGTCGCGCTGGGCAACTGGGGCGCCCCAGCTCGCGGCTATGAACTTGGCCAAGAGACAAAACTGGCAGACGAACGGAGAGACGGAGAGACGGAGAGACGTAGAGACGAACCGACGTACATTCTGGCTTGCATTCAGGCTTGCCCTGCGGCAATTGCATTCTATTGCAAGCATCGCGCGCGGCATTCGTCATTCCACTTCAGCGACAAGTGACAGCCGCCAGTGGAGTGCTTTGGCAACGCGCTGGCTGGCAGTTCAATTTAACTTCAGTCCCTCAGCGCTCTAGAGTGCACTCAGCTCTCTCTCTTGCTCTCTCTCTCGCTCTCTCTCTCTCGCTCTCTCTCCCTCTCTCTCTCCATTGCCGGATCGCCAGCGACTAGAATTCACATCTGGTTGAGCTCGCATCGGTCAGGCTGGCCGCAGCATCTTGTCGAGCTGCATATGACAATCTGGCTGACTGAGCTGCAGCACCTGTGCGTAGAGTATGCTCGACTATGACATATCCTAGCTATTGCAGTGCATTAACGCTCAGATAGGCGTCAATGTCGTCTATGTAGCATAGGAAAGTAAGCTGAATTTAATTTATTTCAATTTAACTTTAAATTTTAATTTTAATTTTAATTTTCGATTTCTGATAATTTCTGATTTGAGAGATTGCAGAGATTATAATCTGAACCATATTGAAGATAGGAGATTTATTGCATAAATTATTTCCCTATATACACAGCAGCTTCTATTGCTCTAGAGTCGACTTTTTTCCAAGTTGTTAACTAAAAAATTAAGAAAAATTATTCATAATAATTATATATTCAACACAAAAGTAAATATGAAAAATACAAAATGATCGAGTTAATGGTTATTAAAGAAGGAAAGCTGAATATAAATAAGTTTTTGAGCAAAAGAAAGTTGCAAAAAAAAACAGAATCTTGGTTAAGAATTTTATATAAAATACATCAATCTTCTTCTTCACAATGAGCTCAGCAGAGATCGCTGTAACTAATTTATTTGTAATTATATAAATTAAATTATGTAAATTAAATTACATAATTATAATTAAATAATATTAATTTAAATAAATCAATTGCATTTTTAATTAATTATTATAATTAAATAATAATAATTTAAATAAATAAATCAATTGCATTTTTAATTTATATAATACATAATGCACTGTGGCAACAAATGTAGAGCAAAATTCAGTAGTATTTGAATGGGTTAAAAATTAGTAGTTTTTTAGTATTTAGTATTTTTTTAGTATGCACATCTGTTGGGCATGATGCGAATGCAACCCCAGTAGGCATTTCAACTTATATTTTATTTGTAAAAATATTTAATGAAGCCCAAGTAAACCCCAATGGAAACCCAGACAAAAAGACACCTCAATAGGTACACAAAAGCTTCAGCCAATAATACTGAATATAAAAAAAAAGATAATGAAATATTAAAAATAAAATTTAATAAATAATAGAATTAAAATACAAATATAATAATAGTAATAATAATAATAATAATAATAATAATAATAATAATAATAATAATAATAATAATAATAATATATGCTAAGCTAAGAATAATGAAATATTAAAAATAAAATTTAATAAATAATAGAATTAAAATACAAATGTAATAATAGTAATAATAATAATAATCATAATATATGCCAAACTAATTCTATGCATGGATGCATCTGAGATATTTGAATATGCTTTTTATATTACACTAGATTAAGTTGTAAATTTTGTAATAATAATAAAAATTATGTTTAATGTAAAAGTGAATGTGATTATTGTGTGATTAATTAACCAAATTGTGATTGTTGTTTATGTAAATTGTTATTGAAATATCTGTAGTGTTCTACTGTAAATAATTGTACCTTTATGTTCAACTTGTTAAGCTGTCAATTAGGTAGTAGAAAGCATGTTTAAATAAAATAAAATAAACCTTTAAAAAAAAATAAAATAAAATTTTTTAATTATATATACAAATTTAATTTAATTTTTACTTAAAAAAAAAATCTTTGAACACAGCCAATAGCAATTTCGTCTTATCTCTTCTCTCTTTGTACGCAGATCGAACTTCTTATTTATAGCACGACCTCTCCGCCGATGCCAGCTTCGGGGCCCATCACGATGATGAGCGAATGCTCACTCTTTGATTGCTCTCATGAAGTTTATAGCACTAGTGCGCTACAAGACTGTATACTCTGCTTATAGTATGGGATTGTTTTTTATTTTTTCTCTCTCTCTCTCTCTATCTCTTCTCTATTTCTGTGCTCTAGCATTTACATTTTATGCGTCTCAAATATATCTAAAAAATTTATATAAAATCTGCTTCGATATGATATCTGATATATATAATTATTTCTGCTTCATGACGCAAACACCTGAACTAAATCATCCTACTCTATTAGCTCATTCTCTTCTGTATAAAATTTAATAAATTTGAAGAAATTACAGTGAGATTTTTTTCATTCATATGATGTTTGCAGTGCACTAAATGGGCGTGACGGTGGGGCGGGCATGCAGCTCGCAGGCTTTCCGGCCGCTTTGTTCCTGCTGCGGCATCAATCAATGGGCAATTGTTTGCCACATTGCCAAACAGACAGGGAGTAAAAGAGTGGGAGAGTGGGTGAGTGAGAGAGAGGGGAAAAAAAGTGAAAGAGCCATAACCGATTGCATGTTCGAGCGTGTCCTGCGGCCAGTTAGCCCTGTGTGGCTGCGTTTGCATAAGTAATTAGTTCATTTGAATGCTTTTGTTGTTGTTGTTGTTGTTGTTGTGGCAGCACCACTGACCCGCCCACTTTGAGCTTAGTTTACAGGGTATGCATGCTCAGTATTTCAACGGTTTTTATTTTGTTGTTCAGTTTTTTTTTTTTGCCTACTTCTTCGTCATCTTCATCTTCTTTGCTTTTTTGCATTTCGCCTCAAGCTCTGCTAACAATATATCCCAATGGATATGCGCTGGGCGTGGCACTTTAGTAAACTAAACTCGTCGCTCTGCGGCTTTGCCTTTGATTTTCCATCGAGCCGAGCCCGAGTGCTCCAACCCCATTCCCGTTGTCATTCAAGCCAAGTGTCTATTATTCTCAGCATTTGCATATATATGTGTGTGCGTGGGCGTGTGTGTGTACGAGTGTGTGTGGGTGTGAAACATGTCCCTCTACACGCTCAGGTTGGGAATTGTTGATGAACAACAATTGCCAAACAGTCGCCGAGCAGCCAACAGGAGATTCCAAATAATCATTTCAAATGTTTTCATTCCTCTTTTATTCTCGCATTACATTTATTCATCAATATTTCGCATTGCGTGCAACTAGCTTTTAGCTTTCTCTCTCGCTCTCTCGAATCTTTCTCTAGTGTCCATTACAGGGGGCTTATGAGAGGCCTGATAAGCTGTTGCAGTAATTCTATTCCATTTTGAATACCTAGGCTCAGCTGGCTTCAAGAGTTTTCCAATCTAATTTTATTCAGATTGAAAATGAGCGAATGTCATTGGCTCTCCTCAGTTACTCTCCGCTTCTATTGTCGCGCCTGCTCTTTCTCTCTATCTCTTTGTCCCTCGCCCACTTTCTTTTATGCTGTCATCTCATCAAAGTCTCTCTACCTTTCTCTCTCTCTCTCTAGCTCTTTATCTCTGTCTCTCTCGATCTTTCTCTCACTCTCTCAGTCTCAATCTCAGTCTCAGTCGCAATCTCAGTCTCAGTCTCAGTCTCAATCCCAATCTCAGTCTCTGCCTCAATCTCAGTCTCTGTCTCTCTCTGTCTCAATCTCGATCTCAGTCTCAGTCTCATTCTCAGTCTCATTCTCAGTCTCATTCTCAGTCTCAGTCTCATTCTCAGTCTCAGTCTCAGTCTCAATCTCTGTCTCTGCCTCAATCTCAGTCTCATTCTCAGTCTCAGTCTCAGCCTCATTCTCTGCCTCAGTCTCTGCCTCTGTCTCTGTCTCAGTCTCAGTCTCAGTCTCAGTCTCAGTCTCAGTCTCAGTCTCTGCCTCAATCTCAGTCTCTGTCTCTCTCTGTCTCAATCTCGATCTCAGTCTCAGTCTCAGTCTCATTCTCAGTCTCATTCTCAGTCTCATTCTCTGCCTCAATCTCAGTCTCAGTCTCAGTCTCAGTCTCAGTCTCAGTCTCAGTCTCAGTCTCAGTCTTCATCTCATTCTCATTCTCAGTCTCATTCTCAGTCTCTGTCTCAGTCTCAATCTCTGTCTCAGTCTCAGTCTCAATCTCTGTCTCTGTCTCTGTCTCAGTCTCAGTCTCAGTCTCAGTCTCAGTCTCAGTCTCAGTCTCAGTCTCAGTCTTCATCTCATTCTCATTCTCAGTCTCATTCTCAGTCTCAGTCTCTGTCTCAGTTTCAATCTCTGTCTCTGTCTCAGTCTCAGTCTCATTCTCATTCTCACTCTCACTCTCACTCTCACTCTCACTCTCACTCTCACTCTCTCTCTCTCTCTCTCTCTCTCTCTCACTCTCCCTCCCTCTCTCCCTCTCTCTCATCAGTCATAAACATAATTTGCATATAGATTATTCAGCTCGATTATATGAATATAATCGGGGCATGGCCTGTCCGGGTCATAACTTCTGCTAGCATTCGACATTTTCCACATTTCCCCCATTGGTTCAGAGGTCACATTTTGACACCAGAGTCAGCGGCGCGTTGGCATGTGTCAATGCTGCGAACCACATTAACAGCAGCAAAACGCAATGGTTTCTTCAGCTGCCTTATTTTGTGACTGATTTGGTTTCACTTTGCCACGCTTTCCCTTGACAGATTGTCGCTGAGTGTTTTCTCGCCTACGTTGTCTTTTACCAGAAGCTCATACATATACAAAATATCTGATATAAAGCTGCTGCTGTTGCTTATGAGCAGCTGTCATGCCCAACGCCCACACACAAGCCAGACAGAGGCAGTGGGAGAGAGAGGGAGAGGAAGACTGTGCCACTGAGAGACAGAGTTATCATTGTCAGCGAGAAATGACTTTGTATTTCATTATTTATATTTATTTGTTATTATTGTTGCTGTTGCTTTTCTTGCTGCTGTTGCTGTTGTAATAAAGTAGCGCAACGCCAGCGCAACGGAAATCTTAGCATACTTAAGTGGGCGCCAGCCAAGGCTATGCGCTTAGGCAGCTAGCGCGAGTGTCAGAGCAGCGAGAGCGAGCAGCAATCGAGATAGGAGATGCGAGATGCAATGTGCATCATGTGCAACATCGCCTGCTGCTGCTGCTGCATTGAGACAAACGAAAGCATGCCAAGTTTTGCTGTGCTGCGCTCGACTAGCTGGCAACTTGGCATAGACAATGCCATTTGTGCTCAAGTGTTCTGACAACAACAACAACAACCAGCTGTATTTCCGGCTTGGCAGCCACAATGCGCGATAGCAAGAAAAAAAAATGAAATGAAATAAATACGAGTTAAAGCGCAGCAGGGAAAACAAATTCTAGTTGCAATGGATTCACGCGCGGCATGTCCTTCAGGATAAAACACAATTCATACGCACTTCACCCAAGCAGCTGCTGCTGCCGATTGACAAATGAAGCGCACTCGCTGAGGATTTACTCGAAATCGTGCACTAAAACAAACTGCAGCATAGTTCAATAAAGCTCAGCGCGAAATGTGTTAATCAGCTTTCATCAGTCAGCCCAAGGCGTTGCGAGCTAGGTATAACAAATGGCTGCCAAAAACCCAAAAACTTTGTCCAGCATAGCTCAAACTAAGTGCATGAACTCCTGGCATAAGCCAAAGTTAATGGAAACATTTTGTTGCACACTAAATAAAAAAAAAAATAAATTCCCTAAGGGCTTCATGTTGCTTACTTGAATTGATTTTGGGAAGGCGCTTGAATGAAAGGATATTATGAATGCATAAAGTCTGGAAAAATGTAATTAAATTTAGACTGAGACTGCGATTAGAGATATTCAGAATTTCATTTTCATAGGCATATATATAGATTCTATAGCTTAAAATAGTACTATATGTATAAAGACTGAGAGATATTCAGAATTTCCTTTTATACATATCCCGACTGACTTATAAGAAATGTTCATAGGCGTTGCTAGAGCAGAGCTTATGAATACCTAAGCAGCATCAACAATCGAAACTCTTCGAGTTTATATTCAAGTTGATAGCTAAAAGAGTTTTAGTACTAAAAGCAACTTTAATAAAAGTCAGACGCTACCAAATCTAGTCGCTCTAAGCTTATACTATATGCTGATTTATAACTGATTTTTTTTTATGTGAACCCTTTTGTTTGTCAAGCTGTCTGCAACGAGTTTGACATTTCAGCGCAGAACTAAGCTGAAAGCTGACTTATTGAATTTGTTGCATAATATATACACATATAGAATATCTACTACTCTATCTATCAACTTTTAGCACGTCCCAAGGCAAGGCAGCACCTAGCATTATTCCAGCACTTTGCTTCAAATGACAAAATTTGCTGCAACAGCTGATTCAATTAGCTCGCTCTCTCTCTCCCACTCCCTCTCTCTCTCTCCCACTCTCTCTCTCTCTGTGTAAAGGGTATTTGGGGTTTGGCATTGCGCTTTGCTGCCATTGATTTTGCTGTTGTTTTAGTTGCTTCGCTTTCAATTTGCGTGCGTTGCGAGCAAAGTCAACAATGTGCGAAAAATAATTGAAATCGCAGCAGTGGCAGACGCCAACAGGTAAGCGCCAGTTGCCAGCCACCATCTCGACGCCCTTAGACACGCCCACTTGCCGTTAATATGCGACTCACTTGGGGCATGCACGTGGCATCCGCACAGAGGGCAGCTACATCATGATAACAGTAATGCAAAAAATACATATATATACATATAAATCATCACGAAATCGTAAGCGTTAAGAAGTCGTATATATACGGTATATTATATGAGATTTACGATATACGATAAGCGATATACGATATAGAATATACACATACACCATATACAATATATGCTATACGATATATGATATAAATAACATACGATATACATAACATACGATATATGATATACGATAAACGATGCAAAGTGTTTGTTGTATTTCATATACGATATTCGAATATATATTACGATATATACGATGAACTGATTAACTGTATACGATATACGACCTACAATACACTCAGTATGAGATAGAATCAACAATATTCAATATCTCATATATGAAACAAGAAATAGTACACGATATACGATATACGATATACGATAAACGATAAGCGAGACATGAAATAATCTACGATATACGATAACTAGATACGACACAAGCTACGTTGCGACGCATGAGATACACATAAATATACGATATATGCCATATGTCACATGATTTACGATACATGATAAAGGATTTCAGCTATAGAGTATATAGACAACTGCCCGGGGCACCTGTGTGATTGCCCACTCAAAGCTAGTGCCAATTGCAGGCCAATATTTTCAGCTCGATTCCGTTTTACAGCAGAAATGCCAACTGCCTCCGCTCAGTTATTGTTTTTAATTTTTGTATTTTTTCGTTCTTGTGTTTTCATTACTCTTTTCGCCATTTTTATTTTGATTTCTCTTGCTGCCATTGTTGTTCTTTTCCTTTTTTTAAGCTGCTGCAAAAGAGTTGGCAGCTCCCTTTTCCATTCGTATTTAAACTGTGGCCCAGCGGCCACGCCCACTGCTGCTGCCCATTGTGGTCAGCCTTAATTTGCGCATCTCATTAGCATGGGGCCCGGCAACCTTTGGGGTCCAGAATTTTGCATATTATTTGACCCGACAATTGCAGAGCCTTGAATTTTGTATTTTTCATTTGGCCATGCCGAGGCATTGGACTTGCCGCCCACTCGGCTTAAGCTGCAAGCCAAATACACAGTGTTTAAATATTTTCAATTTATGTATGTACGTATGAATGTATGTATGTATATGGGTGTATGAATGTGATTTACTTTTCGGAATTTGCAAAAAATGAATTATTAAATGGGCTTGTTATGGGGATCCCAAAGCTAAGGATTGTTAGAAATTTATTTAAAGGTATTTTTTATTAGATTAACTTAAATGACTTAAAAGTTAACTTGAGTTTTATGAAGAGTTTTGAGCTGAAAAGTTTCACATTTACAATATAAAACAGAGCGCGCAAGTACTTTTTAATCGTTTCTCATTGGCTGCAAATATATGCCTTTCTCACTTACTCTTTGAGTAAAAACTCAGAGAGTAAGCGATAGCAACGGTTCTTCAGCCAGCTTGTATGCGATCTGTTTACAGCAAATTGTTTTTGTTTTGTTTCGCTCTCGTCGTTCCACAGCCGTTAGGTCTGCTGAGTTGGGTATTGGTATGCATGCGTGGGCTTTCGCATAATACTTCGCTCAACACTTGAGAGTATGCAAGCATGCATATGTGTGAATGTGAAGGCTTATTGCATTGCCTTTTGAGTTTTTTGCGCGCTGATACTGACTCTCATTAGCCGAACGTCAATCGTTAGCGATGTTCGTTAAACGAACGCCGCACGAAAAGTTCAACTCAAAGCGCTCAACCGAAAGCAAAAGCGAAAAGAAACGAAGACTCTTGCTCAGAGAGAGTGAGAGTGAGCGAGTGAGATCTCGTAGAGTTAAACTCAATAATACTTTCTCTTGAGTCGTATTTAGTCTTGAGTCGTATTAAAGAATTATAGAATTAATATATAAAAAATATATATTTATTATTAAGTTTAATTCGCAAACTCATTTATTCTGTATATAATTTTACTTATATATATTTATAAATTTGAATTTGTATTTTTTTATATATTATTTAATACATATTTTCACAATTAATGTTCTTTTCTACTTGCATATCAAAATTTATTTCTATTTTTTCATAGCCATTTTCGCTCTTTTATTATGCAGAAACAATTTCATCCACTCATGTCAAATGGGATAAGCCAACAACATTAAATCAAATGTTTTGAATTACTTTAGCCAGCCAGAGGGATGTAAAGAGCATATTAACACATTCATATACATATATGTATGTGTGTGTGTGTGTTTGTGTGCGTGCTGCCGGAATATCGTAACGAAACTTTTCCACAAAGGTTATTCAAAAATCTGTCGCTCATGAAATTGTTTGACATTCGACACACGCAAGAAGATGATGAAAAAAATACAACAACAACAACAACAAAATGAACCCCGAAATAAAAACTTTTTTAATGGAACGCGCACGCTTGAGGTGAGCGCTTCGATTGGGGACATGAACGTGGCAGGTAGCCAAATTTGTTCGCAAATGATCTGCCGACGACAACACTCTGCCAGTTGCTCCTCTACCTGCTGACGGTCAGAGGCATCCGCCGCCGCCACACACAGACATAAGCTCGAACAGTTACCCAATCCAATTGAGTTGGGTACGGTACTTTCTCTCTTCCTCGCTCACGCTATGTGTATGCATGTGTGCATGTGTGTGTGAGTGTGTGCCTCTGTCTATTGCCCTCTCACTTCATAGAGTCTATGTTAATTTCATTGCAGTTTTCTGGGAGAGAGAGCGAGGGAGAGAGAGAGCGAGTGAGAGAGTGTGTGTGCTTGTCTCTCAGTTTATGTGTGTGTGTGTGTGAAAACTTCTGCTTGCTTCAGTTGTTTGCATTGCCATTGAAGTAAATATGAACGAGCCCAAAAGTTGTAGCTGCTGCAACACTGAGGCACATTTCATATGCCCAGCCAGACACACACACACACACACACACACACAAAGCCTTGTCTTTCGAAGCACTCAGCCTGATTCCATTTGGTGGCAGCCAACACTCGCAATTGTCTCAACTGTTGCACTCTGCCACCAGTCAGCCAGCCAGCCAGCCAGCCAGCCCAGCAGCCATCATCCCGACACCCGACACTTGCCACTTGCCACTTGCCAGTCCGGACTCGCTCGCAACTGCGCAACATGCTGATTGTTTGGACCAATGTACAAAATATGCAAATGGCACTGCCACAATTTCGATTTCGATTCGACAGCTGCAGCACTCTGGCGCCCAGTTGCTAATTCTGTGGCATTGCTCTGGCCACGTTCACGTCCACGCCCCCAGCCCTCATCGCCCATGTCATCATAGAATCTGGGCACCTCGTCCTTCCATATGCAGCTCACAATGCAGGTTAAGTAATCATTATTTATAGTCCTAATCCATTGACGAAAGTCCATTCGAAATATGCATAAATAAATCAGATGCTCAAATCAAATATCGAAACATAGATATTTTCTTCTTTTGCTATCTATAAACATTTATTGAAGTCGTGAAATCCACTCGCATTCCGTATTTCTCCATTGACTTTTTGTATACACTGAAACCATTGGAAATGCAAGAGTTGGGGTATATTGAATTGTATGTAACAGGCAGCAGAAGGCGTGGCAATAGAACTGGTGTCACTTGATCAAGACATGTCTGAAAGCAGGGATCTCGAACTCAAGAATTCAGAGACTTTTAAATGTTTCTTCCTATGATAATATGCAGTTGCTTTTGATACATCTCATTTATCTCTCATATCAAATTTCTCAGTTAAGCATAATTTGCTCTATAAATCTTATTTTCAATACCTCGATCCCACATACTTGTACAATGTATTTCGACCACTAGAGACTTGTGCTTTGGCGAATACATACAGCTGAATAGCATCATGGTGATCCAGAAATTGAATACAAGTAATTTGATCTAGAAAAGAAGTTATTCAATAATAAAGTTGCCATCGTAGGCCGCAGTGCAAGCGCAATCCCAGTATGCTCTTTACTGTATCTGGCTCAGGGCAACTCCTAGTCGAGCAGTTGTTTTCTTGTTTATTTGTTTCGCTTCTGCAATGGCATGTTTGGGAGCATTCGATTCTCTTTTAAAATGTACGCAATAATTTATGCCTTAATGGAATTGTTTTGGTAGCATTTGCATAATTGAAGAACCAAAATGGTTGGAACCATCAAAGTTCAACCAGCGAAATTCCCATAATTGGCTCAGCGACAACATTTTCTTTAACTTTATTTTTATTTCCATTCGCTCTCTCTCTCTCTCTCCCTCACACACACACACTCTATCTCACTCTGTCCCGCTGCTGGCTGCCTGGCATGCATGAACAATTGAAAGTCACATAAATCTACGCACACACACACACACATAGATTGGCGAATGCAAAAGTTTATTTAAATATTATGGTGAAGCGCACACAAAATGCAAATCCGAAACCAAAATTTAATTCCGCAGGACAATTATTTGACCAAACTGTCTGTGATACGAGTCAGAATGACAAAAAGCAATATATATATAACTGCTAATATATATATAACTGCTAATAATATATATACTAACTGCTGGCCTTGGCTTGTAATTTAAATAGTTTATGCCAAAGTCAACTCAAGCGACTGACAAACGCATTCCCAACGATTTCCATTTGATCCAAGGCAAAACTTGCCCCAAATGCAGCGCAGCACAGCTAATAACATCCATTGAGACTGACCTTAAAGACAACTAATAAATTGCAGTATTGAATGGAAGTGAAGGGGAACTTGAGGAACTTGAGGAACTTTAAATGCAGGTGCTTTTAAGGCTATTGGAAATTTATAATATTTATTTTGCTTAATAATTTCAGAGTTTAAAAATTAAATTAGAGAGATCTACAGAGATGAATAAAAGTATAAAACTAATGAAGCTCTTGTTGAATAGCAAAAAAAAATAAATAAATAAATAAATAAATAAAATAATAAATAATAATAAAATAAAATAATAATAATAATAATAATAATAATAATAATATAATAATATATATATAATAATATATATAATAATAAATAAAAAGAAAACATTAAACAAAAAATAAATAAACAAGTTCAAATGAACAATGCTCAAGGCTTCCGAGTGAATAACTCGAATGCACCAGAGCAAAAAATGAATCAAATGAGTTCGATTGCCAGTTAATGAGTTGCTGCACTTGGCTTTTAGCTTTTCTTCAGTGTTTCGATTCCACTTGGCTTTGGCAAATTTGTCATTTCATTTGCTGTTTCATTTACTCTCACGCACCGCATTCCCACTCAAACTTAAACTCACTCAATTTACTGTGTGCTTTACACTCACTCAAACAAATTGACTTCGAGTGCATTCGCTTGTTGTGAGTGAAGCCATGCAGCACTCTAATAACACGAAGTAGACATATTAGACTTAAATTTTATTTATTAATTAATTAATAAATAAAATCAAAATTAATTATTACACATTAATTTTTTATATCAAAAATAAATTATAACTTTTATAAAAATTAAATATGTTTTTATTTGGATTTTTAAAACTTAAATAAAAATCAAAATTAATTAATCAAAATCAAAATTAATTATTACACATGAATTTTTATATAAAAATTAAATTATTACTTTTATTAAAATTAAATATGTTTTATTTTGGATTTTTAAAATTTAAATAAAAATTGCAGTAAAATATATTTTGATAGAAGGGAGCTAGATCTATATACATTTTGCCCATGATCTCTTAAATTTCCGATTAAAAGTAATTGCAAACACAACCGAAACGAAGCAAGGCACAAACAAGGAATGAAAAATAACGGTAATTTACGATTGTAGCAACGAAAGCGTAAGCTATGTAAATTTTTATAAATTTGTAAATTTTCCTTTTTTGATGTAAATTTGTGCCTATATTTATATTTTAGTAAAATGCAAAGTAAGCAAAGCAGAAATTTATTTATTTATTTATTTATTATTATTTTTTTTTTTTTTTTGTTGAATATTATTATAAAGCATAATTTTAATTAATACAGTTTTTCATTTATTTATAGCTGTATTTAAAAAAAAGTTACAGCCCATAGAAGTTTGATTTTTCAAGTGTGCCAATACTTTTTTGATTCACTGTTAATATGTCAAGTTTTCGCTAATGCCTCTAGGCTATCTAGCAGCCACCCATTGCTATGCATTAAAAGTCTATTACTTATAGGCCAAACTTAATGTTTTTATTATATATATATTTATTCTTTAGTTAATAACTTAATTTTCACTTTAGCTTGCAGCTTGGCCTGTTCCAACAATTTAAGTTTAGTTAAGTTTTCAGCTTGTTTGGAATCTGCATTTTCGCAGTTTTTACTATATATTGACTGTTCACTCACAGCTTTCAACAGATTTCCGCAATTTGATCAGTGTTTAGGTGCAGCTTGCAGTGCTAATGGGGCTCAGTGCTGGAGTCAATGCGATGCGAGCTGTGTGCGCTTTGTCAATTTGGCTTAAACAACTGGGCCATTTAAATATTTAACGTATTTAACATAAATAATGCGGCATGCAGCTTAACGTGTATTTCGCATCAAAAGCTCATTAAAATTTCAGCGCTCAATAATGAAAATAAAATGGATCCTGAAGTGTAAGAGAACTGATGGCAGAGGGAGAGTGAGAGAGTGAGAGAGATGGAGGGAGGAAGTGTGAGATATGTAATGTGATGTGAGAGGAGACAGCAAAACAAACAGCCAATATATCTCGCATAATCAATCATTTCTGCTGCAGCCAAGTGAGCGAGAGGGAGAGAGAGGGGGAGAGGGAGAGAGCCAGAGAGAGATAGCATATTTATGTGCGCTGAACATTTTTGGCTCATTTGTTAAGCTCTCAGCTCAGCTACTACGCTAACAAGAGGCGTTTAAATTGTGACTTTTTGACACTTCTGCTGCTGCTGCTGCTGCTGTTGCCATTGATTAAGGCCAATTTCTGTTGTTGCATAACAAATCAAACGATTGGCAGCCAAAGTCAATTGTCAATCGGCTGCATATGGAAATCGACAGACTGCCACAGCAAAAGATTGTTTAATCGTCGCAAGTAATCAATACGCAATAAAATTTAATTTATTGCCAATGGCACTTAACGGACAGATGGACAGGCGAACGGACGGACAGATGTTCGGGCGGAAGTACAATCATTTATTTATGGCTTTCTGCAATTATTGCTGATAATTAATTGCGCCATGTTTACCCATAAATAGCCGCCATAAACAGCACTTCGAGTCTTAAGCGCTAATTGATATATCAGCTTACCAGCCAAGAGTTTGCACTTGAATTGCAAAATTTATTTCTATTCAGTTCAAGCTGAAGAAAGCCTAGCCAAAGTATGGGAAATTTTCTATATCCTGAATAGGCGCCTATTCGGAGGCATAGGTAGCTAAATAGATTAATGCGTATTGTAATCCCTCTGACGTTCGGTTGATTATCAGTCTCTCTGTATATCACTCCACTCTATCCGTTTGCCTGTCTATTCGTCTGTGCATAAGGCAGTCTATATGTCTGTCTGTCCAGCTATCTGTCCAGCTGTCAGTCCAGCTGCCTCTCCGGCTGTCTGTCCAGCTGTCTGTCAGGTTATCCGGCCGGTTGTCTGTCCGAATGTCTGCCTATCCGCCTGCTTATCCGTCTATCCGTCTGTCTAGTTGACAGTCCCTCTGTCTATTCATCTATACGTCTATCTATCTCTCCGACTGTCTTCCTTTGCGTCTAGTTCTATCTATCTATCTATCTATCTATCTATCTATCTATCTATCTATCTATCTATCTATCTGTCTATCTATCTATTTATCTATCCATCCATCCATCTGTCTGTCAGTCAGTCAGTCTATTTCAGTTCTTCTATCTCTCTCTATCTTTGTCTGTGTATCACTATCTACCTATCTATCTCTGTCTGCAGCTCTCACCCTTTCTCTATCTCTATATATATCTATATATATTTATCTGTCTCTTTATCTATCTCTCTCACACAATTTCTACGAGTCTCCCTCTCTCTCTCTCTAAGCCACTCTCTGCCTCTCTCTGTCTCTCTATCTCTATTTCAGTCTCTCTCTGTCTCTCTCACACTTTCTGTCAGTCTATCTGTCTGGTAGCCTATCTATCTATCTCTAGCTGCACGGCTCTCCCCCTCTCTCTCTCCCCCTCTCTCTCTCTCTCTCTCTCTCTCTCTCTCTCCCTCTCTCTCTCCCCCTCCCTCTCCCTCTCCCTCTCTCTCTCTCTCTCTCCTTCTCTCTCTCTCTCTCTCTCTATATTGATCAACCCGAGATCAAGTCATTTCCCTCCACCCAATCAAAGCAGACCATGAACGAGACGCAACTTCGCTCTTCAAAGTCCACCAGCAAATGTTTACAAAATATATTAATAGACTCTCTTCAAGTTGCGAGAACTCAACCTACTGCCATAAATATATATATAGGATAAGTTACAGCTCAGCTCGCGCTCTCTCCATCATAACCAGCTTAATCTGCACAACATGTCGGACATCAATTTGTGGCTGTCGACAGGTCAACAAAAAAAAAAAAAGAAAAAAAAAAAGAGAAAAAAAAGTCATAAAATCATTCGACGTGAATTGACAATGTAGACAGCTCATTTACATACTCGATAGACGAATGGCATTTTGTTACAATGTTCGCTAAATATTTACGAGCTCTCTCTCTCCCTCTCTCTCTCTCCCTCTCCCTCTCTCTCCCTCTCTCTCTCTTCGAAGTGCTCTCAATCATAAGAGCCCATAAAACATTTATGAAAATGTTCTCTAAGTGGATTTTCCATTTAACACTTTGTATGCAAATTCCGATCAAAAATATATGTGTGTAAAATAACACAAAGAAAAATGTGGAAAAGTGAAAAAATGTCAAGGAAATTTTGAAAACTATTCATTGAAATAATAAAATAAAATAATGTTATATTAATATTATTTAATTTTTTTTTTTAATTTTATAAATTTATTTAAGCAAAATTATGCGACATGCATAGCTAAAAAGCAATTAAAACAGTTTCAACAACTCGAACAAGTTAATAATGAATGATAATGAATAATGAATGATAATGAATAATGAATAATGAATAATGAATAATGAATAATAAGTAATAATCAAGTTTTATTAACAACCTGATGACTTGCTTGCAGCTAGAACTTGAGCCTTTCTATGTGCTTCTCAACAGCAGCATTTTTATGCTCTACTTTTACCTTCAAACTTTTTATTTTTCTTAAAAAAGAAGAAGAAAACTAAAAAATGTTGCAAATTCATTTAATATTTGTCTTAATGTCAGCTAAGTTCACGTTTCACGTTTCACGTTAACTTTCAGATGTCACATCATGAGATTCGTTCCACTTTTTGCCCGAGCCACGAGGATAACAGCAACCCAAGCAGCCAGCCTGTCCGTCCTTGGGCGTAATTATCTACTACGCACATGGACTTACATCTAACGTATACATACGCAAAAACCATGAACCAAAAAACAACAAAGAAAGCGGCTAGAAAAATAGCTAGCACAGAGATGGCTCAACACTCCAGATACCCTATGTGAGGGCATTGCGTTCGATAATGCGAAATTATTTATAGCAGCAGAAATTTTAATAATGCAAAATAATTGGATTGTTATAAAAAATATTTATTTTAAATATATGTTTAAATTTGCTAACGAACTGAGCTACTTGACTGCTGACATTGTTTACAGGGTATAGGCTAAAATTCTATGGCAAACGCTTTAGGGCCGACGAGCACTTAGTTAGGCTTAGAGTGTTCCATTGTTTCCAGCGCTTGCCTGAGCATGTGTGTGTGTGTGTGTGTGTGTGTGCTTTAATCACTTGGAATTTATGTTAGATGGAAAATCACATGCAGTTCAGCAGCTCAAGTTGTTAAAGCTTTAAGCCATGGTAACAAGACCAAACAGCTCGTTTCGACTTCCCGACTTAAATCGGCGGCCATTAGCGCCTAGCACAGAGCCGTGCCTGGCAAATGCCAGACAACAATCATAATAACAGTCAGCAGAAGAAGAAGAAGCCGAAGAAGAAGAAGCAGCTGAAGCAACAGCAATCGGAAGTACGAAACAAAAGAGTGGAAAACTGTTGTTGCTTTTTAATTGGGATGCAACAGCCAAACAAACAACATCGACACAAAAAGAAAGCTGAAAAAATGCAACGAAAAGCAAAAGAAAAAGACGAAGAAGAATGCAAGAAGGAAACATAGCAGTACGAAGCATAAATGCCCTTGCCAAAGAGTTTCATGACTTGGCAAGATGACAAAGGAAAATAAATGGAATTGCATTAAAAAATACTCAAATTTCTTGAACTTAAATATATATATAATATATATTACTTATTATTATATATAATATATATTACTATATGTATCTCAATGCATAACAGCATCGATGTACTCCATAAGAAAATATCCAAGAGTATTCAAGATGTGCCCAGAGCTAAGTCTTCATGAATATCATAAGAAGTCAGAGTGCTCCCGTTGGGCGTGCACGACTTGTAGATACGTCGTGACATATATTCGAATACTTTATTGCATGAGCCAAGCTGCTGCTGCTGCAAGTGGCATACATTTTAAGCAATCCAATATACCCTTGCTTGTAATTCTCACTGGGTATAAGGAGTGATGGCAACAACTGCTAAAGACATGACAAGGCAGCAGCTGCAAGCTACTCAGCGCTGCAGAATTGTTGAGAATGCAAACCCCAAGAGTTAAGCATAGTTTCATATTACTAAGTCAAACAGTCATTAACGCTTACTTGACACTGGCAATCGGGCATTTAAGCAATAAAGATATATATAGAGAGAGAGAGAGCTTAAGCTGTTCGTTGTTATAAACCAACATGAAACTTATTCAAAATGGTTTACATATTCTATATTTAAGTAAAGTTGAATTATATTTGAGCTCGACTGGGAGAATTTTTTTTTTTAATATTCTTTTCTATTCTATTCTACTCTATTACATTCTATTCTACTTTTATATTATTTTATTTTATTTTATTATTTTATTATAAAAAAAGATTTTCAAATTGTCACACAATTTAAATATCTAAAAGACAAAAACATATTTATAATTTAAGAGAATTTCGACGCACAGTGGAGCCTTTGCTCATTTTGCTCATAACTTTTCAGCCAAGTAAAATATTTAAAAAATTTTAAAGCCATTCCACAGAAAATTCCTCAAGCTTTAAAATGAATCTGAACACAGAGTGATGCAGCAACAGTTTGCTTAACAGCTTCATATCAAACATAAATAAGCAGAATTTGATCAAAAAACCATGTCGACTCATTTCCGCGAAAAGTATCGAGATCCGAAAGAAAGAATCTGTGCTTTATTCACTCTTAAATAATAAATGCGATGCAGAATTTATCTTATTGCATATTTATTATATTATTAGAAAAACGTGATTTCAATCTTATTCTCTTAGAGCAGTAAGTCACAACGATTATTACTATCGATCGAAGCAGAGGCAGAGTCTGGGCTCAAGCTAGAGGCAGAGGCCTGTTAGAATTAGAACTAGCGCTGCTAATGTAACCGCCACAAATTGTTGCAAAATGTATTTCGCACAAGTCTGCCAAAGATTCTAACTGAAAACTTTAGTTTTGAAAATAAATCAGTTTCAATTTCATCGTATGTTGGTATTCATTTTACTGTTTGCGCGAAATTATCGTATGTCCATGTATTCTTGTGTGGAGATAAGAACTTTCAAAAATTATTCAAGATAAGAGCATTTAGAGCAGTGAACATTCAGCTTTGATTTAATCATTTTAAACTGAGAAAACTAAAAAAAAAACCTTCTCCTGTAGAATTTGATTTTACGAAAAATTAATTATTTTATTGTAAATTATTTTGTTTTTATTATTATTATTATTTATAATAAATATGACTATTTAAAGAAATTTTAAAAAATATATGTACATATATATACGTTTTTGTTTTTGTTTTGTTTTTTTTTTTTGTAGAGTTTTTTTGTGCGTTTTTATGTACATTTTTTATTTTATTTATTTTTATATATTTTTTTTAATTTCTATAGAAAGCTGAAGGGGCGGCTAGGGGCAGGCAAAGTTTTATAAGTATTTTTTTTTATATTATTATTATTTTTTTTTTTATTTGCAATCTGTCTTAAAGTAAACAATAAGCAAATTTATTAATTATAAATACAATTGACTTTGCCTTCCTGGTATGTTTGGAGCCACCCAAAGCATTTAAAAAGGCATCAGTAAAAAATCCATCACTATCTATGCATCAATTGCTAGTTCCAACGTTTCAACGTTCCCAAATAACTAAAGCTTAAAATTTAAACTCTTGTTGACCATTATATATGTATATAAATCTAATACTAAATCTCTTGCTTATGCTAAAACCCATTACTAATACATAAACCTACTAACAAGTCGCTTGACCTTATAGCAGCCCGCACATATTCATTCATGTGCGAGGTCAGAACTGAACAGAGCTCAATTCAATGGCATTGGCCTCGCGCTCTCTTAGCTTGTTACATAATTTTGACAAATGAATATACTAAATATATAATTATTTAGCATTCAAATAGCTTTCGCTTAATCATATTACATCAATTGTATTGCATTACATTTATATTCAGCTTACAAGAATTAACTGAAAAATGGATTTCATTTGGAATTTTGTTGTTTTCCTATTTGTTTCAGCGATGCGACTGCGAAAGACTAAACTTACTCCATTAATTTAGTAAGTAGATAAACAAGAGAAGAGATAGAAACAGTAGAAGAAGAGGAGTAGCAGGAGGAGACAACAGTAAACAGTAAGCAGCAAGCAAAAGGACAACCTGAGTTGTTGATAATGATAAACGCAGGAACTAAATTGTGCTGTGCATTGCTCTGGCAACACATCCTGTTGTACTTGACAAACACACACACACACACACACACACACACACACGCACACAGAGTGTGTGGCGTTGTCATCATTTGTAGAAAATCCGTTTTACTGGAGTGTCATAGCCACAACAGCTGCAGCCAAGATACGAGGAATATGCGCTTTACACACAAGTACATGCTTTGAGTGTTTAGCTCTGCTCATTGTGCCCATTGTTGTTGTTGTTGTTGTTGTTGTTGTTGTTGCTCTGACCATTCAATTTAATACGTTTAATACCATGCGCTAAACTTTAGCTGTAGCACCCCTCTCTCTCTCGCTCTCTCTCCCTCTCAACACGCCTGCCTTGACATGTCCGCAGACAGCGAGTCCAGCGAGTTGAGACGTGCTTTGCATTTGTTAGTTTTGGGCGCCAACTAGTTGCTGAAGCGAGCTATATATATATATAGAAATCTATGGAAGAGAAGGAATAAGCGGCACAAAAGAAAAACTCATTCATTCGAGAATGGAAGTTAAGTTCAATTGAAGTTAAGTATACGCAGCATTGGACAAGGCCTCAAAACTGAAAGCAACAACAGCAACAGCAACAACAACAGCAATATTTAATGACAATTGAAGCGTTGCCAAAGAGATAAACCCACATGACATTTGACAAGGGCTTAAGGCAACGCGGCTGCTGCTGCTGCTGCTGCTGTCGCTGCTGTTGCTGCTGCTGCTGCTATTGCTGCTGCTGCTGTTGCTGCTGCTGCTGCTGCTGCTGCTGCTGCTGCTGCTGCTGCTGCTGCTGCTGCTGCTGCTGCTGCTGCTGCTGCTGCTGCTGTCGCTGCTGCTGCCCTTTGTTAATGTGTTTTAGGAATGTGGGCGTGGTCACGCTATAGCTGCTCACATAAGCCAAGATGAATTTTATTGGATACAATTGAGCGGCGCCCAAGTTTATTGGCACATCATTTGCGCGCTATAGATGACCAGAGCAACATCTTGGATACGCTTAACATCACAATGTGCCGCACACACACACACACACACACACACACAAATGGTTGACAAGAAGAGGTCTTTAGCAATAAAAGCAGCAGAAACATTGCGTGCCATAAAGTCGCAATCAAGCCATCAGCAATCCGGCAACGCAGAGGAAACTATCGCAAGCGGAAACGGAAATGCAGATACAAACACACCCACACACACACACACACACACACACACACACACACACACACACACACACACACACACTCACACTCACATACGCTGCAACATGATAAACAAGCAAAACATTCGCCGAGTTAGGCCCAAAACTGAAGCGGAAAGCAAATCAAGCCGCTCGAATAAAAAGACACAAGCAACAAACTTAAGCAGGCATGCTCGACGAGCAGATACCCAGCCGACTTGTAATCAGCATGTACATCTAAATAATATGCATATATATGCCAGACTTCTGCCAACATGCAAGTACTCTATCATAGGCAATAACACTTATCGATTTTTATCGATATATTGTAATGTACTTTATCACAACTCTCTAGTCTCCCTAGAGCTCTTCACACTTCTCTTTGCTTTTTAAGCTCCTCAGTTGAACGTGCATATACCCCATCCATTTGTAGCCACTTTGCATAGGGTATAAACACATAACGCACAAAGTACAAAAGCAAATGGCAAACCGGATGCGTACGTCAATTGAGAGCACTTTTCGTTTCTCTTTTTCTTTCTATTTAGCTATCTAGCATTGCTCAACTTAGCTGAGTGAGTTACAGATTATAATAAAAGCTCAGGCACAGCATGCTCGACTAGCACATACCACTGCATACATATATTATATATATATATATATATATATTTTTTTTTTTTTCAATAACAATTTTTTTTATTATTTATTTTTTTATTTTATACATATTATTTGAATATATTTTCATGAACACATCTGCATATACTATATTTCTTTGCATTGACATTTCCCTCCAAATCGTTTTATATTATTAACAAAAATTTTAGCATTATTAAAAATTGACTAATTAGTCTTAGCATCGGGCAATTAATTTCGCAGCAATGGAAAAACATTTGAAACTTTTTCATGCGAGTTCTTGGCATTCGCAACAATTTGAGAAGTTCTAATTGGCTTCTGGGGTTAAAGCTGACCAAATGAAGCTAGTACAGTCGGGGACACATTTTCAGGCCCAGCATAAGCGAAAATACTATTTAGACAGTAAAAAAAAAAGGGTGAAAGGAACAGCAAACAGCGCGAATCTCGAAAGGCTTAGCTAATGACAATTTAAGGATTTTGTGATTTTGTGATTTTGTTATTTACATAAATTTACCCTAAAACGCGGCCGTGAATAGCAAATGCTTTCAGCGCAGTCGACGTGCCACAAAGGGACACAAAGTGGTTTTAAAGCCATTTACGCTAGATTTTATGCAAAAAACTTTAAATAACATTAAACACTCTAAACAGCAGCAGAGTTGAGGTGTTTCGCTTGTGACAAAACCTATTTTATAACATGTAAATTATATATTTATGAAAAGTAAAAAACAAATTAAAATTATATATAAAAAATATTAAAAAATGAATATAAAAATATTTATAATATTTTTTAACATTTACAGAAAAAATTCAGAAAAAATATATATTAATAAAATATTTATAATTTTTCACAATATTTAAAGATGAACAATAAATAAAAATATGAAAGAAAAATATAAATTAAATTAATATAATTTAAAAATAAAAAATACTCAGAAAAAATATAATATAATATATTAAAATTAAATTAAAATTATTAAATATTTATAATTTTTCACAATATTTAAAGATAAACAATAAATAAAAATTATAAAATTAATATAATTTAAAAATATTTATAATATTTTTTAACATTTACAAATAAAATTCAGAAAAAATATATAATATTAAAATATCAATTATAAATATTCACAATATTTAAACATGAACAATAAATAAAAATTATAACATCAATATAATTTTAAAATATTTATTATATTTTTCAAAATTGAAAGATATATAATAAATCAAATTAATTAGCAAATATATACATATTTTTTAAAATTATAATAAATATAATAGAAACTATATACATATTTTTTTAATATATATATATATATATATATATATATATATATATATATATATATAAAACAAAATATATAAATAAAAAATATTTAATTTTAAAATATTTATAATTTTTGCCAATATTTAAAGATAAACAATAAATACTAATTATAAAAAAAAATATAATTTAAAAATATTTATATTATTTTTTAAATATATAATAAATAATAATAACAACAACAATATTTTTAGAATAAAAGATAAATACAAATAGTACAAAATAAAACAAAAAACAACAGAATTAAAAAATATTTATAAATGCCTATCATTTGGTACTATTGTATTTATTTTTTTTTTTATTCTAAAATATTGTTGTTGTTATTATTATTTATTATAAGAATATAAACAAGAAATTACAAATTTTTATGAAGCCAAAAAAGTTTTTTTTTTATTTATTTATGAAGTGTCATAAATAAATTAAAAATAAATAAAAAATAAACTTTCTTGGCTTTATAAAAATTTGTAATTTGTTGTTTATATTTTTATAAATATTTATATAAATAATATTAAACTTTTAAGTTTTTTGGCTCTATAAAAATTTTTGTTTTTAAATTTCGTTTATATTGAACATTTATATAAATCACATTGAATTTTTCTTCTAATTTTAATTTATTCTCTTATTTACTAAGTGAAAATTTAGTAGTAAAATTATGTGCTCTCTAGATTCAGTATTTTTATAATAAAATACTATATACTATGTACTATATACATATGTATATACTATATACTATATACCTTAGACTAAAATGCTTATTTACAAATAAGAGCCCCTCACAGCTACAAGGCCAAATTGAATTGCCACAAAATTGATTTACTTAAAAACTACTTTGAAGGCGAGCTTCAGTTCATAAAGCCAAAGAGAAACTTAAAAAAAAATACGCACACACACACACACACATACGCTTACACCTGTCGAGTTGTTTACTCTTATGCGTATGTGTTTATGTACAGCACGCATAAACGCATAAACCTCAATGCCATGCCCGCAAATTTAATGCACACACACACACACATATACATACATACATAAGCCACGGATTTTGTACAAGTTAGGAAAACAAAAACAAATGGTAACACCTTGGTGACATATGCCAACTCGCACGACAATGACAGGCGACCCGGCCAGCGTGCGGCGCACAGCGTCTGCCCGATACCCTAACTACCCTAGCCAATACAGCCGTAGCCGTAGCCATAGCCGTAGCCATAGTCGTACCTTCTATTTGCCATTTGCAAGGCAACATGTGCCCTGACTATGGCCATGGCTATGACTGTGGCCCGGGCGCACCGTAGTGGGCGTGACGGGAGCAGCTGTAGCTCTGCTTTGGCGCGCACAAGATAATCAAAGTGTGTTTAAAAAGCACAGAAAGAGAGTCAGAGATAGAGAGAGAGAGAGAGAGAGAGAGAGAGAGAGAGAGAGAGAGGGAGGCAGCAAAAAGAAGCCAAAACCGCAAATGCAAATTAGCTGTGCGAAACGCAGGTCTCTTTTATTAGCCAACCAAATGAAGCTGATAAGAGCTTAATACAAAAACTTCATTTAATTTAATTACTTTTCATGCAAGAAGCATCACCCGAAGCTACACTTCAAAGTGCGGCTCAAAGGTAAACAACAACAAGATTCATTCTATTTTATAGATTTGATTCTATGAATAAATTTCAACATTTTTAAAGCGCAACAAAAATATAAAATAACTCTAAGCGAAATATGCTCAACTGAGATATGCTGATGCAAATTAAAGTTATAAAAATATATTAGAGAGCAACATAAAAAAAAATATAAAAAAAACATATACACATTTATAAATATTCCTGATCTAATTTGAATAGAGACATAACTTTTCGTACTCAAGCCATAAAACATAATTTTTATGTCGCTCACATAAATTTCATATGCAGCTAATTTCTGTTAGACAAGCAAAAATTTATGTTAGAATAGAAAGAAAAAAACATCACGTTTTACATGAATAAAAAAGTAAATTTGTCATTGAAGGAAACAAATTCAGTACAAAAATTCTTTAATTAAAATTAAAAAAAAAAAAATCTAATAAAGTTAATGAACTGCAAGAAATGACATTTAGCTTGACTAGCTGAGAATATATTGCCTTTGAATCGATATATTCTGTCTGTCTGAAAACTGAGAAACTCAAAAGCGAATTCACAAATAGAGCTGAGCTAAGAGCTGCTCCAAAGAAAGCCATTTCCGGACTGAGTACAACAAATACCCTGGGAATATGCAACTAAGCTTGATTTTATGACTGTAATAAGCGCAGCGAAAAGCTTACCTAGATCAAGAGCTTCCTCAAACGATGTCAGACAATGCTGTGAAGAGATGAAATTGCTGCCA